>PVIH01003935.1:0-64149 GCA_004025045.1 Sigmodon hispidus
CAACCTAGATGTCCCTCAACTGAAGAATGGATTAACAAACTGTGGTACATCTACACAATGGAATACTACTCAGCAGTAAGAAAAAATGATATCCTAAAATTCACAGGCAAATGGATGGATTTGGAGAATATCCTCCTGAGTGAAGTATCACAAACTCAGAGAGATAAGCAGGGGATGTACTCACTCACTAGTGGTCTCTCAACAAACAAACAAGAAAAAAAGCCAAACATGCCCAAGCAGCAGACCACAACCACTGAACAGCTTGGGATCAGAAACACCCTCCCTGGACTGACCCTTCAAACCCCAGTTCAACTATAGGAACACCTGACTCATTCTTGAGGGAGGGGGACAAAACTGGATTTGGCCGGGAGTGAAGACTGATCCAAGTATTATTGGGTCAGTGGGACCATAGGACTGTCTGCTCCCTGCCAAGGGAGGGGATGGGGAGTTGCAGAGAAGAAAAATGACCAGATGTGTTGGGAGGGGGAAGAGTCCTTGAATAAGGATATACAGGGATGGAAAAAAAAATTCAGAGGGAAAGCTGAACACAAAGAAGATATATGTGTAGCAATCTTATTTGTATTTCCACCCTTGATAAGCCATGCTTATGATTCTTATCCTCTGTATAGTTATTGTTAACTCTTCCGCATTTTAAATTCTTTTTACTGTTTTTTTGATAAATACAAAATAAAGAAGGAAAAAATGGGGTTCATAATTAAAAAGAGAATTCTCAGCAGAAGAATTATGAATGGCTGAAAGGCACTTGAATAAATGCTCAGCATCTTTAGACATCAGAAAAATGCAAATCAAAACAACTTTGAGACACTACCTTACACCTGTCAGAATGGCTAAGATGAAAAATACAGATGATAACCTATGCTGGAGAGGATGTGAAGCAAGGGGAACACTCCTCCATTGTTGCTGGCAGTGTAAGCTTGTTCAGCCCTCAGGAATTCTGTAGGGAGTTTTCTCAGAAAAGTGCGTATCAATCTCTCCAAGGATCTAGCAATACCACTACTGGGTGTATACTATAAAGATGCACATTTGCACTCCAAATGCATTACCTCAACTATATTCATAGCAGCATTATTTTTAATATCAAGAACCTGGAAACAACCTAGATGCCCCTCAACTGAGAAATGGATTAACAAACTGTGTTACATCTACACAATGGAGTACTATTCAGCAGTAAGAAAAAATGATGTACTAAAATTCGCAGGCAAATGGATGGATTTGGAGACTATCCTCCTGATTGAGGTCTCACAAACTCACAAGGATAAACAGGGGATGTACTCACTCATTAGTGGATTGTAAGCAAAAGCATTCTTAGTTCATTGAAAGATGATGGGTGAATAAAATGATTTAAAACACACACACATAAACAGACACACACATACACAGACACACACACACACACCACCCTTGTGAAGCAACTCTCCTAATTCAAAGTAAATTCAAATAAAGAGAATCTTTAAGATCTTGGAGGAAGAAAGACAGCTCCATTTCTTTCTCCTTGGTCCATCAGGAAATGTGATATAAACCACTTTGCTGTGATAGTGTTCAAACAGTTGTCCCTTCTCTCTATGGCCTTTAAAGAACTTTTATTTAAAACCAGAAAGGGGAATTCCTACACAGAAGGAAGAAGCAGGAAGGAACATATGAATTCTACCAGGCTACAGATAAAATTTTGCCTTTGTAAGAATTCCTTAGAGTTTAAATCCTTGTAATCTAAATATGTCTACTCCACATATACAAAAATATCCACCTAATATAATATGTGACTCCATCTTGCTTTGTCTTTGGGCTATACACTCTAGTGTCATAGAAAGAGTGAGATGTAGAGGAGACCCACCATTAATTGAGCTGTGCTGAAAAAATTGTGATTTGAAAATTATTTTTATAAAAACCACTATGTGACAGAAGTAAAAAAAACATAAATCTTAAATTTTTTAGCAATTTATTTTTAATAGATGCGGAGGGCACTTTTCATCACAAAATATCCAAACATAACAAACATGTCGATTTTCAAAATAAAAGTGACATCCTAAAATTTTCAGGCAAATGGATGGATTTAGAGAGTATCATCCTGAGTGAGGTAACACAGGCCAAGAAAGATAGACATGGTATGTACTCACCCATAAGTGGATTTTAGATAAAAAGCAAAGAATATCCAGGCTGCAAACTATAACCACTGAACAGCTTGGGAACAGAAGGAACCAGAGAGACATCCAGGGATTCCCCTTGGTAGGAATAAAAATAGAAGATCTCCTGAGTAAATTGGGATCATAATGGGTAGTGGCCAAGAAGCGATGGGAAAAAATCATGGAAGAAGGAGATGGTTGAGTAAGAGGAGCAACAAAGAGGGAGAAAAAAAGAAATGGTCATCTTAATAAAGAAAGCCAATGTGGGGTTGGAAAAAGACTGGTAGTAGGGAAACCTCCAAGAACCCACAAGATGTCCCTGGCTAGGACTCCAACCAACAGTGGAGGGGATGCCTAAACAGGATTTCCCTAATAATCAAATGCATAACCACCGTACGTGTCATTATAGAACCTATATCCAGCAATAAATACAGGCAGAGATCCATAGCTAAGCACCAGGTAGAGCTCCCCGTCCAGCTGAAGAGATAGAGGAAAGTGTATATGAGCAAAGTAATCAGGATCATAAAGAGGAGACCCACAGAAATGGCTGGCTAGAGCTATTGGGAGCTCACTGAATCAGAAACGGCCACTGGGGGAACTTCAGGGAAAGGAACTAAACCCTCCAAAAGTAGATGACTGTTGAATGGCATGGGCAGTGTGTAGAACCTCTTGGAGCAGGATGAGACTATGTTCCTGTGCATGAACTGGCATCTTGAAGCTCTTTCACTACAGAGCAATACCTAACCCAGCCCTAATATTGGGATGAGGGAATTGGACCTACCTCAAAAGGATATACCAGACTGAACTGACCCACCTTGGGACTCCTTACTCTCCTTGATACAGGGTAGGGAGAGGCTGAGGGAGGACTGGGAGGGACTGGGAGGAGGGAAGGGAGGGCAAGCAGTGGTATACATGAAAAAAAAAACCTTTTTAGATAAATAAAAAAGGAAAATTCTTGAGAGTAAAATATCTCTTCTTTCTAACAGATATCAAAGAGTTTGCAGAGAAAGTGTGGTTTATTATTTGAAGTGTGAATTTAATTGGTCTTAATAATAAGCCCCAGAGTCAGATATTGGGGTAAAAGCTAAAAGATGAGAGCAGTGAAGGAGCAGCCATAGTCACGTCTTACCTCTCTGACTCCTGAGACCACAGAGGCAGCTCTTGGCACCACCCTGCCTTGTCACTTCCTCTCTCCATCCAACCACATCTCTTCCCGCTTCCTCTCCGTACATTCTCCAGACCTCTAGGGTTAACTGGTGGCTGGCTCCACCCTCTGATCTTCAGGCAAGCTTTACTTGTCACAAAGTATCACAACAATTATTAGATAAGATTTCCACAGAAACAAGAAAATGTAAGATTTTCACAGTAAGACAACTTTCACTGGAAAAACTGAATATTTTTACTACAAACACAAAGAAGCCAGGTAGAGTACTGCAATAGTTTCCACTCACTATTTGTTTCCTGTGGTTTTGTTGTCTGTAGTCAATTGCTGTTCAAATGTATATTAAATAGAAATCCCCAAACCAATCCATTCAGTTTTAACATTGTGCTACTGTGAGTTCTAGGATGCAATCTGAGGGTTCCATAGTGTTTGCTAGGAAAGGGGGAAGCCTTCCTTAGAGTTGTGTACCCATCCTACCTACCCCCTGCTAGTTACTTAGTAGACATTAGTTATTAAACTGGCTACTACAACATTGCAATGATCCTCTTCCTTTTATGCTCTTATTTTTAGGTAATAGAAGCCTCATGGTATATGATTTCAGTGGTTCTGATCTACTAAAGAAAATTTATAGACTGTTTTCTTTAAGTGAAAAGGGTAAAATCCTTTTCTTGACTTCATAAGGAGAAATAACCATTTGCTGAGTGTGAAAAAAATCTACAGGAAGAATAAAGTCTGTCTGGAAAATTGTGAAGAGCAAAAAGAAAAATATTTGGTACTTTTATGAGATATCCCAAAATATGACCAGGATGACCACAGTGTGCACTAAGTTCTGAATTATGGAGGGAAAGGCATTAAGTTTGTGTATATATGTGTAAAAAATCCAAAAGTGTTGGTACCATATGTGGTTTCCTGAATTCACTATAAAGACTTGAAATTTGCCCTCTGAAGACAAAGGAAAGACTACTGTATTCATACAGTTCCTGTAGATGCATATGTTTTTTAGAAAAAGAAATATTTTATTATTATTATTACTCAGGGAAATATTATTATTACTCATGGAAGTGATATTTCTATGTATAAGAGGAAAAGAGTATTTAAGATAGGACTATCAGCTAAGGATCTGTATTTAGCTCATGCAATGTTTGTCAAGATTGATCCCAAGCTGGGTTTGGATGCGTAGAAAGAGATTTTAACACTAGAAAAGTATTATGTGGAAAGTTTAAAGTGGCAGCTTTAAGAAGACAGAAATTTCAAAAGACAGATTCTATCCTGTGATTTTACCATTGGCAGCATGCGCTGGAAGCTAGAAAATATAGTAGTATGTCCATTTTCTTTGATGCTATATAAGGGCATTTTTTTGTAAGATATCAAGAAACTCTGTTGCATGCTTGGAGTTAAAAATTATGCATATTATACATGGATAACTTTTAAAACTTGAAAATATTAAAAGAGATACAGACAAAGTGAAAGACCTTCCCATTCAAATATCAAGAGGTGCTGGAGAGATGGTTCAGTTGTTAAGCACACTGGCTGTTTTCCCTGAGGATGGGGAATTCATTCCCAGCACCCACATGACTGCCTATGACCAGCTGTAACTCCAGTCTCACAGAATCTGATGCCCTTTTTTGGTCTCTGTACACCACCAGACATTCATGTGGTGTACAGAAATATTTGCATGCAAAACACCTAGTCTCTCTCTCTCTCTCTCTCTCTCTCTCTCTCTCTCTCTCTCTCTCTCACACACACACACACACACACACACACACACACATATAAATAGGGAGATGATAAATAGATGATAGAGAGATTTCAAACATTGGATTTCATCATTATCACAATCCCCTAATGGATTTATTTAAAAAGAAAATATCAAGCTAATCTTACTGTTCATATGGAAAAAACAAGGAGATTAACTTTTGAGAATTGGTACAAAGCCACTGTAATTAAGAAAACATTGCTGGCATAAGAACAGACACATAGATTAATGGACTAGAACTGAGTTCAGATTTTTTTAAAATACTCCTGAATTGGTGGTAGGCTGTGGGATATTTGTACACTTTGAAAACCTATTTTTGTGGTTGGTATAATAAAATGCTGAATGGCCAATAGCTAGGAAGAGGTTAGGTGGGACTTCCACGGACCAAGAGGACTCTCTGAAAAAGAAGGGTAGAGTCTCTAGTCAGATGCAAAACAAATAGCATGAACAGTATGGGGAGATGGAGTAACAAGCCACACAACACAACATAGATGAAAATAAATGGGTCAATGTAAGTTATAAGAGCTACTGGGACAAGTCTAATCCAAGGCAGTTTCATAATTAATAATAAGTCTCTGTGTCATTATTTGGGAACTGGCTGTTGGAACATAAAAATACTTACTACAATGGTATATTGATTTTTAACTATTTTGGCATAAAAAAGAAAAAGGAAAGAGTTGTCTTTTCAGCAACTGGTACTTGAAAAAACTAGATGTATGTGTGCAAAGGAATGAATTTCTCATAGGATTTAAGAATTACTCAAAACATCTCAAAGACAAATGTGAATACATAAAACTCTAGCCTCTTGGAGTAAGAGGAGCAAATTTTCATGACTTGGGAACAGGTAGATTTTTGCAATATATGATGAAGGAAAATGCATGTGAACTTCAAACTTGCAATCTCTTTGCTTCAGATGATGGCACTGTGCTAACCCCATGTTAGAATGAAGGGGGAGAACCCGAGAAGCAGGAGGAAGAAACTGGAAAGGGGTGTCAGGAAAGAGAAAGAGAAAGAAATGGCAGAAACAGTGATGGACAATGTAAATATGTTTTCCAATACATGATTTTGCATAGTCTGAAAGAGAGTATGGCCTGTGAAGAAATGAAAACCAGCATACGCCTGTAATCCTGGTGCTAGGGCAAGACAGGCAGATCCTAGTGATGGCTGCTCAGTTACCGTGACTGAATCATGAACTCTAGTTTAGGGAGAAACATTGCCTTTCAAAATAAGGAAAAAAGTGTGATAAAACAAGACCTCTGGCCTGCACATTCACATGCACAAGTAAATGCACTCACCCATACATCCCCACATATGCATATAGCACACACTGCAAAAGCAAGCAAAAGATTTTGATTATGATTATCGTGTGACAATGACAAAAGCTTCTTTGAATTTGAAGATGCATCATCCAAATGGTTAAATTTTCCCAATTTTCAGGTGAAAATCAATCATAAATCAGTGCATTTGTCAAACAGAGATTTGTGTCTCTTGATACCAACACCACAGGTCTATATAATCATTGCATGATCCAACTGCATGACATAGGAAGAAAGCTACTCAAGCATGCTAGATTGTCCATTCTTCTTTTCGAGACACAGGCTATGGATTGTGGGTCAGCCTGGAACTTGGGGTCCTAACAAAGTCTTCCAAACTCTGAGATTTTAAGTATGCTCTGCTATGCCCAGCTCTACTCTGCACTCCAAGGTGACTGAGGGTAATCTGATAACCTCCCTGAAAGTGAGTGCAAGGGACGGTTGGTTTGAATCTTGTTCAAATTCCAAGGCAGGAAAAAACAGGAAAAATTAAGCAAAGATTTTTTAAGAGGTTCAATAATTAAGAAGGAAATGATACCTATTGCAATGCTTTCTAAAAATAAATGTGAAAATTTATATGAAAAAGAGAAGTTGGCATAAATTACACAACTCAGGACAGTTGTAATTTTCTTCTTATTCTAAGATCATCATGAAACATTAACAATCTACAGAAAAAAATTCTACACCCTACAGCTGGACAAAACAATTGCTCTCTATTATGAGATAATTGGATTTCTATGACTTTCTTTTTTACTGTATTAAGTGAGTGAATGAAAGAAGGCACACTTCATAAGAAACTAAAATGATCACTTCCTCACAACATAGTGTGACCCTCCTGTACACTGCAACTCTCCCATGGGACGCGTCAAGTTCTCCTCTCCTGCCTAGGGCGATGGACTCAAAGGAACACATAATGACTATACTAAGACTCCCTTGACAAAGATAAATCATTTTGTGTTTGGAACACATGAATCTGAATAGTTTTGGATGAACTGTTCTTCCTCGTTCAGTAATAGTAATAGACTATGAAGGAGTACAATGTCAATAGCCCTTAAGGGTCAGGCCAGTGTGGTGATCCTAATTTGTATTAAATTGGACACCAATTTCCATAAATTCTGTATTGCATTCTATTTACACTCTCTGTAAGTGAATGTAGCTATGCAGATCTCAGGGCCTCGGTGGCTGTCCCTTAGTAGCTTTCAGGAGTGTTATTGTGTGGCTGGAGAGCTCACTCATCAGTTAGAGGTATCTGCTGCTTTGGATTGGATACTAGCACCCACATGGTGACTCTGGTTCACAAACACAAGGCATGCTCATGGTGCACATACATATAGGAAGACACTCAAAGTCATAAAGGAAAATATTTTTTAAATTGTGTGTGGGTTTCTCTGTTTCACTTGATGAAAAGTAGTATCTTCATAGATTCACTAACACATTCTTTCAGTATGTACATGCTAGTGATGTATGGGGGTGAAGGTCAGTTTTAGTGTGTATGTGTGTGTGTGTGTGTGTGTGTGTGTGTGTATTACATTAAAAAATAGTGAAAGAATGGGCATGTAAATAATTTGACAACTTTGTTGAGAGCATAGGCTTCTAAGAAAGCTGTTTGTTCTTCAACCCAAAGTTGGTGGGCCTGGCCTTGTGCCTTTCTTTGTATGATAAAGTCTGTGTAGAAAGGTCCTTGCAGTACATTCTCCCAGTCACCATAAAGCCCTTTTTACAATGTCTATCAGACTCTTTTCAATTATGTTAGCTAAAATGGCCTGCTCTGGGGGCCTGGATCCCATAGGGAAGCAGAGAGCTACAGCAGAGGACTCAATAATTTATTAAATAAACAAGAAACAAACATTTTCTGTTTTAGATTCTACTAAAGTAGAGCTGGCTAATGCAGATGAGATGAGGATTTTTTTAAAAGAGGCCCCCAAAGCACTCATTTTAAAAGAAAATCTTACATTATATATGCATATATGTGATATATACATATATAATATATCATTTTAAATATAATGGTATAAAGAATGACAACAGAGGCAAGTACTGAGCACACATTTGCATATCATGGTTAGTATTATCCAACCAGAATAAAGATTTTATGTTAGACATAGCAGAAAAGAAAGCTGACAATGATAGTCTGGGGGGAGTATCTTTACTACTTTATTAGTATGCATAATACTAATGTCTTTATTAATATCTAGGATGCACAAAGGTTTTAAGAACAGCAAGAGAAAATTACTTCACAAAAATAGAACAAAATAATGAATCAGCAGTTGCAGATGTAAAAGACATACACATATGGAATATCATTTCTACTCATGCATATTTATCTTCTGTAAAAAGCAATTACTGAAAGCAACCTAAATTTATTAGCTGACTATATTGTACTGTGCAGCATGTGACCAGGTATGATATGGTTGGGGTCTCTAACAAGGTCTTTGTAAAGTTAAAGCAAAGGTGTTGACATCTGTATTCACTTCAGAGAGCCTTCTCTCCAGCTCATTCAATTTTCAGCACTATTCTGATTACAAGCCTCATTTCTTTGCTGCCTGTGAGCACGTAGGCTCTCACATCTCAGAGGTTCATGATCCTTGACTTGAAACTCTCCCAGAGAAAGAGAAACCCTTTATGCTTGACTCTGTTGTGCTTTGTATTCTGGTTTCACTCCATCCTTTTTCACACCTTTCCTAAGTCAGGCAAATTTTAAATTCAACACCCATAGCAATACTTATAAAACTAGAAGAGGCATGCATATGACAATGAGCATAAACTTTGATGATGTGGGATATCTTTCTGTGTGCTATGAATTATAGTTGGGTAATAAAGAAAATGGTCTATGACAGCCCAGTTTATAATGCAAGCATAAATAAAGGGGAAGGAGGGTGGAATCATGGGCAAACACAATTCAGCTGCCCAATAAACAATATGCAATAGAGTTTATCCACAAGACATGTGGCAAGGCAGATTAATGGAAATGGGTTGAGTTAAGACACAAGAGCTAGCTAGCAAAAAGCCTGGGCCATAGGCCAAATAGCATGTAATTAATATAAGCCTCTGTGTGTTTTTGTGAGATCACTGGTCTGCAGATGTCGACCTTGGACAGGATGGGACAGAAACTTCTGAGTACACTTTGATGACCATTTGGAATTTAAAATTCAATCAGCAATCTGCCTCATTGATAACCAAATGATGAGATTAAATTCAGAATAAGATAGTAATTAGTATTCAACATACAAAGTACCTAATATGTATACGTGCATTTTTGTTCCTAAGACATATCATCCTCAAGTATGTTTAAGATTAATCCAGAATTTGAATGTGCACATGGTATGTGGTAGTTTGGATTTTTTTCTTCCCCAATGCTTGACCTATATTGCACAAAGATTTTCTTGTGATTTATTCCTTAAAAACTTATCTGTGATGCCAATTCTATCTTCACTAAGTTCCCAACAAGTTCATAATTAAGTACACTTGTTCTCTTTATATATAAGCCTATATGATCCTACAGGAATTCAATGCTGCTCATAGAGATTATCTTATAGTATTTATTAATTTTAAATATTCTTTGTTGCTTTCCTTTTAGAATTTGGCTTTATTAAATTTAGAAATTTAGTTTTGTATGTAAATTTCAAAGCTAATTAAGAAAGTACACACCTAATAAATACTCCTATTATTTGTAATTTACTTTCAAAAAATTGCATAATAATCTGTGGAGAATGTTGTCTATGAGCTATTGCCCCAATTATGAAGGCTCTGTATGTTTCCCAATTTTTAATTATTGTTGACAAATTATTTTTAAAAAATAATTATTTATTTATTTTTATTTTATGTTCAGTGGTATTTCGCCCTGAAGCTAGAATTACAGAAAGTTGTGAACTGCCATGTGGGTGCTGGGAATTGAACCCACGTCCTCTGGAAGAGCAACCAGTGCTCTTAACCACTGACCCATCTCTCTAGCCCTTGACTAATTCTATAACATTATTCACTGCACATTTTTAATTAAATTGTTATATTTCTTTGTATAATGTCAAAGCTACATTATTATAACATTTTGCAATATTTTATCATCAGTACACTTAAATATATTCAATGTCATTTTTAACCTAGATATTTTTTATTCTAACCAGATTAAAATGAGAAAAATAATACAAAAGTGAAGATGACATAGCAGTGGGCAATGTTCAGTATAATTAGCTCTATCCAAGGGTTTGGAGAAAGCCCAGGATGGCTATGATCAACAAAGGAAAAATTAGACTATAGCAAAATCAGAATCAAGAGTTTATTAACACTTCATCCCTCCTTGTTTCTTATTCAGGAGGTTTGTTCATAAATACCAATCATCTAAGCTTCTGGACTTCCTATTATGTTATTCAATTTATTTGGCACTGAGATGTGAATCACTGCTTTGAGGACCTACATCAGAAACCAAAGAATTGCAGCAATCTGTTGGCCAGCTACCCACTAAACTTCCCATTATGATGAAGATAAAATTAGAATAGAATTATACATCAGAAAATAATAGGACATTTGGGTGGTATACAGCTACAAGAGATACTGATAAACTCATAAAGAAATGAATTTAGAAAACACTACTTCTTTTTAAAATACTGAATACAATTAGTACGTATATTTAGTGAAGAATCATGCTGCCTTCTTAAATGTAACAGATGAAATATAAAGTTGCAAGCTACAATAACATCTGTCTCAATAAAATAATTCTTATTCACTAATATACATGCACTAATATATATGAAAAATGAAACCAACTTCTTTCTTTCTTTCTTTCTTTCTTTCTTTCTTTCTTTTTTTATTATTATTATGAGTAAAGAAGTCACATTTTCTATCCTTGTACATCCTTATTCAAGGTCTCTTTCCCCTCCCACCACATCACATCATTCTCGATTCTCCACATCTCCCAAGGTCCCACTGTCCTAATATTGCTTAGTTCAGCCTCCACTCCTGGCAGATCCTGTTTTCTCCCCCCAACATCAAGACTTACTCAGGTGTTCCTCTAGGGGCAGTGGGATCGAAGGGGTCAGTCCAAGTTGTTTCCGATCCCAAGCTGTTCAGTGGTTGTGGTTTGCAGCTTGGACATGCTTTGCTTTTTTGTTTTTTGTTTTTATTTTCCTTTTTTTTGTTTAGAGTCCACTAATGAGTGAGTACATCCTCTTCTTATCTTTCTGGGTTTATGATATCTCACTCAGGAGGATATTCTCCAAATCCATCCATTTGCCTGAGAATTTGAGGATATCATTTTTTCTTACTGCTGAGTAGTACTCCATTGTGTAGATGTACCACAGTGTGTTAATCCATTCTTTAGTTGAGGGACATCTAGGTTGTTTCCAAATTCTTGCTATTACAAGTAATACTGCTATGAACATAGTTGAGCTAATGACAATGGAGTGCGGCTGTGCGTCTTTAGGGTATATACCCAGAAATGGTATTGCTGGATCCTTGGGGAGATTGATTCTCAATTTTCTGAGAAACCATCATACTGCATTTCAGAGTGGCAGAACAAGCTTACACTCCCACCAACAATGGAGGAGTGTTCCCTTTGCTCTGCACCCTCTCCAGCATAGGCTGTCATCTGTGTCTTTTATCTTAGCCAATCTGACAGGTGTCAGGTGGTATCTCAAAGTTGTTTTGATTTGCATTTCTCTGATAGCTAAAGATGATGAGCACTTTTTCAAGTGCCTTTCAACCATTCGTAATTCTTCTGCTGAGAATTTCCTTTTAGATCTGAACCCCATTTTTTGATTGGGTTATTCAAGATTTTGGGCTCTAGATTCTTGAGTTCTTTAATATCTTAGAGATCAATCATCTATCACTTGTAGGGTTGGTGAAAATCTTTTCCCATTCTGTAGACTGTCGTTTTGTCCTATTGACAGTGTCCTTGCCTTTACAGAAGCTTCTCAGGTTCAGGAGATCCCACTTATTGATTGTTGGTCTTAGTGTCTGTGCCACTGGTGTTATATTTAGGAAGAGGTCGCCTGTGCCATTTCGTAGAAGTGTATTTCCTACTTTCTTTTCTATCAAGTTCAAAGTAGTTGGGTTTATGTTGAGGTCTTTGATCCACTTGGATTTGAGTTTTGTGCACGGTGACAGGCTTGGATCTATTTGCATTTTTCTACACACTTCCATCCAGCTATGCCAACACCATTTGTTAGATATACTATCTTTTTTCCGTTGAATATTTTGGGCCTGTTTGTCAAAGATCAGGTGTTCATAGATTTTTTGGGTTAATGTCTGGATCCTCAATTCTATTCCATTGATCCACAAGTCTATTTTTATGCCAGTACCAGGCTGTTTTATTACTGTAGCTCTATAGTATAACTTGAAGTCAGGGATGGCAATACCTCCTGAGGTTCTTTTGTTGAGCAAAATTGTTTTGGTAATCCTGGCTTTACTATTATTCCAAATAAAATTGAGTATTGTTCTTTCAAAGTCCAAAAAATATTGTGTTGGGATTTTGATGGGCAGTACATTGAATCTGTAGATTGCTTTTGGTAGAATTGCCATTTTTACTATGTTGATCCTACCTATCCAGGAACATGGGAGATCTTTCCATTTTCTGATATCCTCTTTAATTTCTTTCTTCAGTGATTTAAAGTTTTTGTCAAATACATCTGTGTTTCTTTTATTATAGTTACTCTAAGGTATCTAATACTATTTGCAGCTATTCTATCATAAAGGGTGATGTTTCCCTTATTTCTTTTTCAGGCCTTTTATCTTTAGTATATAAAAGGTCTACTGAATTCTTTGAGTTAATGTTATATCCTGCTACATTGCTGAAGGTGTTTATCACCTGTAGCAGTTCTTTGGAAGAATTTTGTGGGTCACTTATGTATGCAATCATATCATCTACAAATAGAGATAGTTTCACTTCTTCTTTTCCAATTTGTATCCCATTAATCTCCTTTTGCTCTCTTATTGCTTTAGCTAAAATTTTGAGAACTATATTGAATAGATAAGGGGAGAGAGGACATCCTTATCTAGTTCCTGATTTTAGTGGGATTGCTTTCAGTTTCTCTGCATTTAGTTTGATGTTGGCCACTGGCTTCTTGTAAATCTTCTTTATTATACTTTGGAATTTCCCCTGTATTCCTGATCTCTCCAGGACTTTTGTCATAAAAGAGTGTTGTACTGTGTCAAAGGCTATTTCAGCATCTAAGGAGATGATCATGTGGTTCTTTTCTTCAATTTGTTTATATGATAGATGATATTTATAGTTTCTAGTATGTTGAATCATCCCTTTATTTTTGGGATGAAGCCTACTTGATTGTGATGGATAACTTTTTTTTACATGTTGTTGTAATCAGTTTGCCAGAATTTTGATGAGTATTTTAGCATCAATGTTCATGAGGGAGATTGGTCTGTAGTTTTTTTTTTTTTCTCAGTTGCATCTTTGAGTGGCTTTGGTATCAGAGTGATTGTGGCCTCATTAAAAGAATTTAGCAGTGTTCCTTCAGTTTCCACTGTATGGAACAGTTTGTTGAGTATTGGTGTTAATTCTACCTTGAATGTCTGGTATAATTCTGTAGCAAAACCATCTGGTCCTGGACTTTTTTTTTTTATTTGGGAGACTTCTAATAATAGCTTCAATTTCCCTTGGTATTATGGGTCTGTTTATGTCTTTAATCTGTTCTTGTTTTAATTTTGGTAATTGGTACTTGTCCAGAAAGCTGTCCATTTCTTTTAGGTTTTCCATTTTAGTAGAGTATAGACTTTAAAAGTATGACCTGATAATTCTCTGGATTTCCTGAGGGTCTCTTGTTATGTCCCCCTTTTCATTTCTGATTCTGTTAATTTGAATACTCTCACTCTGCTTTTTGATTAGCTTGGATAAGGGTTTATCTATCTTGTTGACTTTCTCAAAGAACCAACTCTTTGATTCATTAATTCTTTGTACTGTTCTCTTTGTTTCTATTGTACTCATTTCAGCCCTAAGTTTGATTATTTCCTGCTGTCTATTCCTTCTAGGTGAGTTCGCTTCTAATTGTTCTAAAGCCTTCAGCTGAGTTGTTAGGTCTCTTCTGTGAGATTTCTCTCGGTTTTTCATATAGGCATCTAGTGCTATGAATTTTCCTCTCAACACTGCATTCATTGTGTCCCATAAGTTTGGGTATGTTGTGGATTCATTTTCATTGAATTCTAGAAAGTCTTTGATTTCTTTCTTAACTTCTTCCCTAACTCACAGGTAGTTCAATGTAGAGATATTTAGTTTCTATGAGTTCGTAGGCTTTCTGTTATTTTTGTTGCTGTTGAATTCTAACTTTAGGCTCTGGTGGTCTGATATGACATAAGGGGTTGTTCTCATTTGTTTGTGTCCATTAATATTTGCCTTATGACCAAGTATGTGGTCAGTTTTAGAGAAAGTTCCATGGGCTGCTGAGAAATATTTTGTTTACAGATGAAAGCATCTCTAAATATCTATTAAGTTCATTTGCTTCATAACCTCTGTTAGACCCCTTATTTCATTGTTGAGTCTTTGTCTGGTGGACCTATCCAAGGGTGAAAGTGACATATTGAGATTTCCCACTATTAGAGTGTGACATTTAATGTGAGGTTTAAGCTTTAGTAGTGTTTCTTTTACATATGAAAGTGCCCTTATATTAGAGGCATACATATTCAGGATTCAGATCTCATCTTGATCAATTTTTCCTAAGACGATAAGTAATGTCCGTCCTGGTCTCTTTTGATTGATTTTAGTTTGAAGTCTACGTTGTTAGATAATTAGGATGGCATCACCAGCTTGTTTTTGGGGGGCCATTTGATGCAAAGTCTTTTCTTAACCCTTTACTCTGTGCCTGTGTTTGTCTTAGGAGTTGAGGTATGTTTCTTGTATGCAACAGAAAGTTGACTTTTGTTTTTGGATCCATTGTATTAGGGTACATCTTTTTACAGGTGAATGATTCCATTGATATTAAAGGATATTAATGACCACCGATTGTTAGTTCCTGATATTTTTGGTGATAGTTTATGTGTAGTTTCTTTCTTAGGCTTTTTCTTCTATGGGATTATTGATTGTTTGTGGTTTCATGGGTGTATCTGGATTCCTTAGGTTGGAATTTTCCCTCTCATGCTTTCTATATTGCTGAATTTGTGGATAGATTTTGTTTCAACCAGTCTTTTTCAGGAAATATTTTACTTACTCCACCTATGATGATTAATAGTTTTGTTAGGTATAGTAGTCTGGGTAGATAGTCTTGCACTTTTAATGTCTGTATAACTTCTGACCAGGACCTTCCTGCTTTCATTGTTTCCACTGAATAGTCTGGCGTTATTCTGATAGGTCTGCCTTTATAGGTAAGTTGGCCCTTTTCTTTTGTAGCTCCTAACATTTTTTCTTTGTTCTGTATGTTTTGTGGCTTAATTATTATGTAGTGAGTGGACTTTTTTGGGGTCTAATCTATTTAGTGTTCTGTAAGCTTCTAGTATCTTTATAGGCATTTCCTTCTTTAAGTTGGGAAAGTTTCTTCTATGATTTTCGTGAATATATTATCTGTGCCTTTGAGCTGATATTCTTCTTCTATTCCTATTATTCTCAGGTTTGGTCTTTGTATGGTGTCCCAAATTTTCTGAACATTTTGTGTTATGGCTTTTTTAGTTTTTGTGTTTTCTTTGAGTGATTTATCTATTTCTACTATTGAGTCTTCCACTCCAGAGATTCTCTCTTCCATCTCTTGGATTCTGTTGTTTATGCTTGTATCTGTAATTTCATATCATTTCTTCACATTCTCTTTTTCATCCTTTGCTTTGTTTGGTGCCTTTTTACATTGATTCTATTTCAATTTTTAGTTCCTGGAATGTTTCTTTCATTTGCTGGTTTGTCTTTCTTGATTTTCTTTCAAGAATTTGTTCATCTCTTTCAATTTTTTATTTGTTTTTTCTTCTATTTCTTTAAGGGACTTTTTTCATATACTCTTTTAAGGCTTCTATAATCTTCATAAAAGTGTTTTTATTGTTGTTTCTTTCTGTTTCCTCTTCATTGCTCTGTTCAGGTCTTGGTATTGTAGAGTCATCAGCTTCTTATAGTGTTGCCTTGTTGTTCTTTATATTGTTATATGTATTCTTGTACTGATGTCTGCTCATTGCTTCCTTTGTTCACTCTTAGTCAGGTCTTAGTGGAATTTTAGTCATTGCCACAGGGGTTGTGTGTCTCCTGTCTGCTCTGGACATGGAGACTGCATCATTTCTTACTCTGGTCAGGCCACAGGATCTGTGATGTGATCCTCCAGGATTGCTGGGGAAGGCTTCTCTCAGCTCTGGTCCAAGACAGGCCTGAGATCAATTCCAGGACTCTGACTCTGGCCTCTGGGATGAAGTTCCCGGGAGGCCCAGTGGCTGAAACCTACTCACCTCCCACTCTGCTATGGACCTGGGATCCTCACTGTCTGAAGCTGCCTGAGTCTCACTCTGCCCTGAACACCACAGGGTCACTCAATGTTATTTTTGTAAAAAAACTTATTTTTATAGTTGCTGATTTACAAGTTTAAGATTAAATTAATGATTCCAGAAGAAAGTTTTAATGAAACAAATTTGTTCTTTTTCCTCTATGTCTTAGAAGCCTTAGAAATAAATCTTTGAACTTCCACATTTTCTTTTTTTGTAGAAGTTGGCATGTGGGGGGAGGGGTAATAATTGGTGATTGAAACTAGGGTCTCAGGTATGCTAGCCAAACATTTAATTTGAAGTTTTCAACTCTTTCTTTCCACTTTATTTTGAGACAACATTTCACTGAGTTGCCCAGCATAGCCTCAGGTAGGTCTTAAATCTGCAATATTCGTGACATAGCCTTCTGTGTATCTTGGATTATCGAAGGTAGAATAGATTTTAAATTTCTTTCTCAATTATTTTAAGATGCTCTCCCATGCCTTTTAATTATACAGCTACACTGATAATTGTTTGAATTTCAATACAATGATAAAAGTAAAGATTAATGGCTTTTTAAGCATGTTTCTACTCAAAACACACATTTCCCAAGCACTAAATATAACATATTTTCTAGATAAATACTAAACTCATACATCATATTGTAAAATTGTGTGCATGTGATCTTCATAGTGAAGATTTACATTATCCTCCAGCTTTTATTTGGATTGTGCTGTCATTATTTAGTTGAATTATTATGTACTTAGCCCCAGCACTCCCACAGTTATTAAAACATTCTCTCACTAAGTTTAGTTCACTCTTTTATCTTCCTCTTTGGCATCTGTCTTGCATCTGTCCTATTCCTGCTCTGCTGGG
Organism: Sigmodon hispidus; assembly: GCA_004025045.1. Classification (NCBI taxonomy): domain Eukaryota; kingdom Metazoa; phylum Chordata; class Mammalia; order Rodentia; family Cricetidae; genus Sigmodon; species Sigmodon hispidus. The sequence continues at coordinate 17,614 of PVIH01003935.1, forward strand.
AGCTCTCACCTTGTCCCCGACCATCTCCAGGTATGGCCAGTTCTCTCTCCATCTGGTCATTGGTGGTTTTCTGTGAACCTCCCTGCTACAACAACCTGGAAGATCACTGTGCATCTCTCTTGAGTTGGATGCTGAGTTTCTCCAATAATTCACTTATTTCAGTTGAGGGTCTCATTGTGGTGAACACTCTTCTGAATGTAAGAACAGCTATGGGAAATATTATTGAAACTTCTAGGCCTTCAAAGAAGTTTTTCTTCTTCATAGTTGTTTACTTTACTTTATGTAGGTCATATATCAAAAGGTTCCTTAACTCAGAGCATTAGTATTTTCCTATCATTTTCTAGATTTTTAACAATGTAATTCAAAAGCCTAAAATTGTCTATATCCTTCAATAAGATCTCTATGGGCCACCTCTTTGCTGTTCAACTTTATCCTCAAACATGGAAGAGATTTATTCTATGTTTCTTCTGTGGTTTGAGGTTTAAATTTAATGCCCAACCATTGTTATATGATTTGAATACTTGATGATAGTGTAGGAACTGTATGGCCTAACTCTTGCTTATCCTCCCCAGGTTTCTCCTTTTGGAGCCACGTGACACCTTACTGTTGTTATTGCAATTTCCAAGCATTTTTTTTCACATGATCCTGCCTAACACACAGTGCCCTACTTCAGGCTGTGCCTATATGGGAATTTGAGTCTCAGTCCATTATACCTGTTCAAGGCAGGCCTTTGTGTGCTGTCATCCCCATAGCTCTAGGTCACAAATCCCAGTCTTACCAATGTGATACATAAAAGATGTTTAAGTTTATAAGCATACATATTCATTTGTTTTCATGACTATAATTAAATAGCTGATGGTGAGTAGTTAAGAGAGAAAAATATTTATATCATAGTTTGGAAGGTTGAGAGGCAACTAGAACTATGCTCTTAAGGTCCTGTTTGGTCACATGATCTCATGTCATATAGTACCATGATAGTGGCAGTGTTTGGGACAAAGAGATATTTTCAACAATAAGCCAGAGATGCATCGCAGTCAGACATTGCACATTCCCACAACAGGGTCAATACTTTGTAGGATTGGCAGAAAGGACAGAGGCTTCCATTCCAAGGATAATGTCATGATCTGACAAGAGCTGTTGATGCCCAGGTAAGAGCAGTGACACTGATGATCTGTGTTGTTACTGTCCTGGCAGCTAACACACCAGCTCTCCGGACCCTTTGAGGTATGTATGTATCTTTGAAAGCTCATGACATAGAGACTGATTAAAAAAGATGGGCAAGTATTTGCTGCTAGCCCCACAAACACTATAATAGTTAACCCAATTACAATTCAGTCCGAAGACTCTGGCTGCAATGCCCACAGTGCCAGTGTCTTATGCACCAGTGGGCTAAAGGGATATTCATGTATTCGTAGGCTGGTCCCCACTGAAGTTCTAGATGCAGTGACATTTTGACTGTGGATTTAAGTACCAAGGAAATAACTGTGACCCTCTGAAATAGAGGAGGGAACAACTAATCTTATAAACTTCTGCTCACAATCCCTAAGGAATCCATTTTATTGTGTTGATAGACGGAGATATAAAGCTGTACCCTTATAAAATTATAAAAGCAAAAATATTGACAGAGAGGGATTGGGAGAAAGCAAATTCTTACATGGTACTGTGGATATATATTACATATATAATAAAACCTGAATATTGGAAGAGAGAGCACATAGTCAAATCCTAGGCAGACAGCTCAGGAAATACTTGATCCTTGAGTACAAGGATAAACAGCTAAGAGTCAATCACACACACCTTTAATCCCAGCACAGGGAAAGCCAGGAGTGGTGACCTAGACCCTTAACCTCATAACTCCAGAGACAGAACTTCTTCTGTTTCTGTAAATTCAAGGCTACACACCTTTAATACTAACCTGGATGGGATAAGGTATATAAGGGCTGTAGAAACCAGGCAGAAACAGAAGCAACTGACAGAAGTTACAGGCAGAAGAGACAAAGAGTGAGGCTGAGGAAGTTGCAAGACAGTTTGGTGAGAATTGACTGTGGTGCTTTCTCTCTCTGATATCTCAGCCTTCCCACAATATTTGGCTCTGAGTCTCATTTAATACAACTTGAGTTAGTGCTTCTACATGATACTTTGAGATCTGCAGATCTGATAGATAGCCAGTGTGGTAGTTTGAAAGAAAATGGCTCCCATTGGGAGTGGTACTGTTAGGAGGTATGGCCTTGTTGGATGAAGTATATCACAGCTGAGGTGGGATTTGAGGTCTCCAAGCCTCATCAATGTCACAGGTGCCTCTGCTGTCCATGGATCAAGATTTAGAATTCTCAGCTCCTTCTTCAGCACCATGTCTGCCTGCATGCCACCATGTCTCACCAAGATGATAATGAACTAATCCTTGAAACTATAACCTAGCCTCAATTTCCTACTATTTGCAGCTCCAATTTCCTTTAATAAGAGTTGCTGTGGTTGTGGTGTGTCTTCACAGAAATAGAAACCCTCACTAAGACAGCCAGTGAGTCAGCTACACTGCCTAGCTCTCTGTTTTAACAATAACAAACCTTCAAAGTCATGGGAAAGGTGGCCCAAGACACCTGTGAAACAACAAAGTAGTGAATTCAACCCTGGCTTGCAGTTAGGACAGCTGTAAAACTCAGGACACTGGACTGAGGTTCTCAACAGCAAGAACAGTGAAGAATAGAGCTGAAGTAGACAGGAACTCTGAGATAGAGAGAAACTGGGAGGAGGAAAAAGGCAGGAAGAGGGTGAGATGGAAGAAAAGGAGAAATGGAGTAACAGAGGAAGAAGTAAAGGAAAGAAGAGAAGGGAGATCTCCAGAAACAGAAAGCAAGAAGTAGAAATAAAACTCCACATTCGGATGTAATTGGAAATAAAACAATTGACAAAAAAATTCTTAAAATAAAGATTAGAAATTAAAAAACGAATCCATTCATTGGCTTTTCACTCTAGAGCAACATAGATTCTCCATCAACATTAGTGTGTACTGGAAGCCACCAACAAGCAAATTTCCAGGGATTCAGGCAGTGACAAGGCTCCCATTACATTGGAAGATCTCAGCAACTGAAAAGACCAAGTCTTGTGCCTTTATAGGTATTACAGAGCATAAAGGAGAACACTAATGGAAGTGCTTCTTCTTAACTGTCAGGAAAAAAAGGTCTTAACTGATTGTAATCTTGTAATCTTAGCAATTATTGTTCTAGGGTATTCTATAGTTGTTATGGGTATTTTGGTCCAATGAGCAATAAATTAAAACTCAATTGAATCTTTCTCACTTATAATTGTCTTGACAAAAGGAAGTCCACAAACTTCCCAGCAAAAGTGGTAAATGTAAGTTAAAACAAGGGCTTAAATTAAAACAGTACTGGGAGGTGCATGTCCTCACTGTTTCTCTCCTGGATAGCCCAACTTGTGCTGTTCTTACACGTTCAGAGGATAAATGGTCCCTCAAAATAGCACTGCAATTTATGTTCCCATCTTCTAAGAATCCCCATAGCCCATCCCCATACTGACAGCTTTTGCCATTCAGGACTAAGTAGGTAATAGAAAAAAGTACCCTATTTAGCTCACTATTCTACAATACATAGCATAGGATCAGCTTAAGTCAGGTTAGGATCTCCTGGTGGATGACATCACCATAGCAAGGATGTTTGAAAGAGGGAGAGATGCTGTAGTGAGATGGGAAGTTAGAAGCTTGAGAGAGGCCCCGCTGGCTGTATTCACAGCAATCTTGCTTGAAGAAACTAGTCTGACACTGAGAAAGAACATTAACCTCTTCATAAGGTCTTACTCTTATAACTGTATTGCCTCTCACTAAGTCTCAAGGCTTCACATCTTACAGTTACCACTGTTTTACTCACATTGCCAGACCGGGACCCAAACTTTTCATGCTTGAACCTCTAGGTGACATCTTGTATCCAAATGACACCACCATCCAATAATCAAACCAAATTGCTTTCTGTAATCTATTGAGTTGATAATTAATGTCTCAAAAATCTTCCAGTGGCTATCCAACTTTACCTCGAAAAGCACACAGTTCATTCTGAGCCATCTACTCATGAGCTCACGGCCTGGCTCCTAAATAGTGTTTGCATACAAGAAAGCATTGGATCCTCTGGAACTAGAGTTATAGACAATTGTGACCCATCATGTGGGTACTGATGATAGAATCTGGAGCCATTAGAATAGCAACAAGTACTTTTAATTGATAAGCCATATCTCCAGCCACTTTTTGCTCTCTTTACATTTAAATAAGAAAGCAGTAATAACTCTTTGATATAAGGCATGATATACTAATCCATTCAAGACTTCACCCCAAAAATGTATATTGTTTTTATGAATATAATAGCACCCTTCTTATGTTTCCCAAAAGTATTTGCATACATGAACAAAGGCAATTACACAAGTTTTCATTTTTAATTTCTTCTTGTTCTTTGTGCAACTTTAACACATCACTGGATAGTTTTCATGGTGCTTGAAGGCGTTATAGATACTACTAGAGAAGAACATAAACAATCATTCTTATCCAGATGTGAACTCTGAGAGCTATAAAAGTGAGCATTCTGGGAAGAGACCACCACTGGTGTAATAGTGGCACAAATTTCATGAGAGTAACCAACCACTCTGATTAAATTTGTATCCTGTTCCACAAGATGAAACCCACATCTGGCACTATGATCAGGGTTAAGAACCTGTTTCTAGACAGGTCATAGGTCTTAGAGGAGAACTTTCTACTATTACTATACTCAAGAGATGCAATATTAAAGTGACTCCTAATGAGTTACCAATGTATCCATAGTGCATATCTCAAACCTCATCAAAGAAGATTCTATTTGAATTAACATAGCTCATTTCTTAAATCCTTGTGTTTATAAATTTTTCATTTGTAAACTTTTAAAATTCATTAATGAAAATAGACCTTCTAATTTTTATAGTTTCAATACCAACTCAGATCTTGTCTAATGTGGTCTAATTTTTTTCATAGCCTGACCAAGTCTGTTGTGTGAACAGGCTGCTCTTGTAAGCTCTACTTAGAACTTCTTTGTGTCAGGGGAATTCTCTAATGGAACAATTCTCCAGGGGAGTTGTCTTTTCTTTGTGATCATTTTTTGGAAGTGGGGTTCCTTTTGCAGTTTCTACCCTGGAATCTCTTTTTGGAGTGTGGGTGGCCCAGAACCAGGAGGGACAAGCAAAACAGAGCTGAGTAACCTTCTGCATTTGATGCCCAATATTTTTTCTCTCCCTTAGCTATATGGAGGACTCATTGCCTGTCCCTTGGATGCTAAGCCATGACTGTCGGTCCTTATTTGGCCATCTATGGGACTTCTTTTCTACCTTTTCTTACTGCTCATGCTCTCTCAACATCCAGTGAGTCTCTTCTCTCCCACTTGGCAACCACTTGCCTTGCCTTTTTATACACTGTCTTTGGTAGTATTGACCAGGGATGGAATACCTATCTAAACTATTTGTCCCCTGTCTCCTCTTCAGAATAATCTACACTTTGAGGCTCTTCTAATCAGTAGCCTACTCCATCCACAAGATTCTTGTTCTAGTCCGAAGATGCTCTGAGTTTGCCTCCTGAAAGAAAAACAACACAGAAAACCTCTTTGCCAAACAAAGTATATGTCCCCATCTCTCAAAGAAGTTTCTGGAAGCTGTCACCACCTCCATATTTCCCAGAACTTTTGTTACATTCTTCTCTTTTGGATTTCACTCAGGTATGTTTTGTTGTCTGTCTCAGCCTGGTCTTGACTGGCTTTGGCTGAGTGTTTCAGTGTTCTAGAAATACCAAGATGTAGACCTAGGCTCTCACTCAAGTCTACCTGATTTCAGGATCAGGGCATGTCCACCATGTTTCACTGGGCCTCGTTTTCCCAAGTCTTATAGAGGATTTTTCAAATCTTTTATTCTCATTGGAAAGACATTAAAGACAGAAATTATAAGAAAATATAATTTTAAAAATGTCTTTCTGATTTTGGAGAGTCTGCTTCATTTTCTGAGCCTAAGTTTTTCAGTCCAAATTATGGGAATTAGTAACTGCAACACTGCAAATACAGAGGTAGTGAAGATAAGATACCCAGAAAGAAGTAAAAATATCTTACTATCCAAAAGTCATTTGTGAATCTGGATGTCTAGTTACCATTTCATAAAATTCAGAAAGACCTCAGGAATAGTGTCTACCCTTCTCCAATCTCTGGCCCTGTGTATTAAAATGTAGCCATACAATGTCCCATGTGTTACAATTGTTTATTGATTCTATCAAACAGCACTGTGCAAAAACTTTGTAAGCATGGATACAAACTTGATCAACTTGATTCTTGGTTTGGATTTTGTTGTTGCTGTTGTTTGGTTTGATTTTTCTTCTCTTTGGAGTAGTTCAGCCTCAACCACTGCCTATCCATTCAGCAGCCTTCCTAAGATCTCTTTGTTCTGAGCTTGGAATTTCACATTACAAATTTGTTGTCTTTCACAATAGAAAGTTGAGACACACACTGTTAAAAAGTAAATGTTTGTAAAAAACTCACTTGAGAAAATGGGCAGATAGATGTGTGAATAGCATGAGGTCACACATTTACCTAGAAAAAAAAGAAAGGGCAGGTCTGGGACACTGAAAGGGAAATAGAAGGCAACAGATGAAACTTGGCCTCTGATGCAAGTTTACATGACCTTTACACACTCAATAGGGAGTGGAAAGCCTGCTTATCTGGGCTCCTTAGCTAAATAAAGATGATATAACTGGAGTTGCACAGGATGATTGACTTCTACCCAAGCACATTAGCTCATGTGACTTCAAAGTCTTTTCTTCCTGATCTCAGGTCCCACCCAGATGCCACTTTGTCCACATCCCAGGATCTGCCAGATTTATTTCTCTTACTCATTCTGCACTCCTTAGTGGAATCATTCTGGGTGCTGCCTAATGCTGAGAGTTGAAAGAAAGGACACACCGTAATTTATGACTGTTTAATCTAGAACTTCAGGGTTGCAAATGGGCCATTGCAGGAAGTGTAGCCAGATCCTAGTTACAGACAGCATAACGATTTCCACAGATCCTCAGTAAAACCCCAGGCATATCATAACCTGTCCAGTGTCTCACATCTGATTCTTATTCTTCTGAATACCTTGGTGCTGTGGTCACATATTCTCTTTCTACTCATATCCAAGATGTGGATGCTTAAAGTCTGACAATGTTTGTTCTCACATCTCTTGATTCCTCTCACATCATTTAGACACCTACAGTTATTGCCCAGTGCCCAGTGATTAACTCTTTATCTCTACCCTCCATTAAATTATGTTTCTTCATGGACCTTAGTCCCCACTGTTCCAGGAATGGGCTGTGAGCAAGTTGGTGTTTCTCTACTAATGCTATACCTTGTAAGACTACAGAAGGCATTTCCAGAGAGGCTTAAGTAGGAACCAGAGGCACCATGAATGTAGTTGGCATTAGCATATGGTCTGAAGTTCTAGACTTAATACTGAGAAAGTGGGCAGAGCTTGAGGATCCAGCTCCTTCTCCTTCCCAACTGCAAATATAATGTGACTAGCCACCGCATGCCCCTGACACTCTGTCTTCACCACCAGCATGGACTGTACCCTCAACTTGTGAGTAAAACAAGCTTTCTTTTTTAAGCTGTTTTTGTATTTCTCGTACCACTGAGAAAAGTCACTATTATAGACAATTGAAGCCAAGGATTAGGAGTGCTAATGGTGTTATAATCCTGACCGTGTGCTTGTTTTTTAATCTTTGCATTATCAATGTGAAAGAAAAGATTTGGAGTTGCTGGCCAGAAGCTTTGGAACACTATACACATAAATCGATAGGCAATTCTAGTGGGATTTTGGAACATAGAAATGCTGAGAAAGTATAGACAGTGTAGGACAGGCTCATGGGGCTTGGAGGGGGGACAATAATTCTAGTGGGAATGAGATAGAAGCAATATGTTTCATCCTGAAAAAGAACCTGGATGCTTTCTGCTCATGCCTTGAAAATATAAATGAGCCTGTTGCTAAAAGTAATTTACTAATTTATTTGGTGGAAACTGTTTCACGACAGAACAGCATTAAGGTTGTGCATGGTTGCTGTTCCCTGGGTTTACAGTGATAAAAAGCAGTAAGTGGAAAACATGAAGAAGGATAAAGGCTTGGTTTGGAACAGAGCATGTGTAAGTTTACAGCTGTGGACAAGGAGAGCATAGACAAAGCTTCTATATTTGTTAAAGACATTAGTGCTATTAAAAACAAATTTTGTAGTTTACGCTGAGATGATAGAAAATATAGCTAACCAACCATTGAAGGCTCCAGCTTAGGAAAATGCAAGTTCATGTAAAATGCAAGAGTCACCCAAAGGTCTATCTCCTTAGAAAGAACTACTCTGGCAAGTATTTTCTCAGACTCGCCTGCCAGGATACATGTAGGCTGTTGCAACTGTAGCAGAAGGGAGCTGTGAAGTATCTTGAGGTAGCAATAGAGGTTAGCAGCAGCATCCATGTGGTGCTGGTTTCTTAGGTTTACATAATAAAAGAATGAAGGACTATAAAGATTTGAAAAAAAAAAGTTTCAGAAATTCACTGAAGCCATGCCATGCATGGCAGAGTCAGATTTTCTGCAAGGAAGGCACCAGAGGCCATTGTAGAATGCTGTGAATGTTAAACTGAAAGCCCAATGGTGACACCAGGATGTTGGAGATGCCAGACCAGGAGAGGTCTAATGAGGAAAGTTACAGACACAGAATCAACTTGGGCCAAGAGAAGGCAACGTGTGCAACAGGTGGCAGAAATACGGTGGGTGGCGCTGTTACCTGGTGCTCTGAAGTTAACAGGATGCTACCAAAAGGCCTAGATGTAGGACAAGGAAATGTGGAAATTTGTGTGTTTATAAGCTGCTAAATTTTGAATTTGGTACTAATTTAAGCTCAGTCTTGGCTAGATACGACTCCATTCCTCCTTTTTGAAATGGAAATGTTTATTCTTTGACATAGTATATTTGAAATGTTTAACATAAATATTTCACAATGAATGACAATTAAAAAAATATTTGTTTTGTATTTTGCAACAGGTGCCAGTTTAGAGATTGCCTTGAATCTTAGAAGATGCTGAACATTGGACCAGCGTTGAAACTTTTAAGATCATGGAAACTTTTGGAGATGGAGTAAATGTTTATGAATTATGAGCTGAGCATGAGACTTTAGGATCCAGAAACATTGCTCTCTTCTAGGTTAAGAACTGAAATGGGTTTTGGTTGCATGTAGAAAAGCTATATCATATTACATAGAATTATGATTCCATTGCTGTCTTTATTTGGAAATTAAATATGGCATAAGATGTGGCTGGGTATCAAATTGATGAAGTATAAATAGCATATCAAATTGATGATGGCAAATCTTAGTTTGCAACTTTACTGAATTTATAATCACAGCTCTGGCTTGCCATGGAGGGTGTTTACAGAAAGGATTTGTCAGGATAGTGAGACCCTTCTTGTGTGCAGTTGGGATGATACAATGGGTTAGGGTCCTCGGCTAAAAAGAAACAAGTGTGTGGACTATACCTGCTTTATGATTGTTGATTCAGTGTCAACAATTACTTGTGAGCACATTCCTGTCTCCATACTTTCTCCAGGCTACCTTTTCAATTTGTGGCCAGAATAAAACTTTTCTTGTTTAAGCTGTTCACCTTGAATATTATAACAACTAATATGCTGTCCCTCCTAGTGATTGAGGTCTTTGGATGATGGAAAACACAACAACCTCCTCTATGCAATTCTGTTTTCTTTCCTTCTTCAGCAGAAAATGATCCACAAGGAGCACCACACTGAGCTGACTGCTAGTGAGTCTTTCATCTTCAAATATGTCACCCGTAGGAGACACAGCCTATCACAATGACTCATTCTTCAGCAAGTGTTGATGTGATTGTAACATTTCTCAGGATGGCTCCTTGATATGGGAATCAGACACATGATTAGAATTAGACATTACTGCTCATTCTCCTTAGATGCAGTGACAGTGATCACTCAATACAAAAAAGGGATATCATGCCCCATACCTACACCAAAATTCCTCCAAAGTATATTTTGGCAAAACTAAAAAAACTAACAGATCCTAGACCTAATTTTACAATTTCCCTATGAACCATGCCCTGAATTTTTTTCTGATTTCTTTTATGAAAGTTAACATTAGAAGAATAATTTTGTCAGGTCAATAGCCACTCGGATGCTTATGATTGCATTGGGTAGAACAACACTGCCTTTGATACTATAAATGTGATTATAACTTTGTGGAATTTACTTCAGTCCATTGGCTATGACAGAGATGTTGCTATTTCCTGAAAAAATCACCTATATTTAAGACCAGTTTTTCATACTACACAGCAAGCCATCATAGGAAGGACAGCCATCAAGCTCACTTTCTCAGGAAGGTCTTTGGGTACTCACTTCTGTGGAATTTCTCCTCTTATTTGTACTGCTCTATTTTATCAATCCTTCTCAGATGGTAGAGAAGTCAAGTAGGTCTTCAAGGTCACCATTCTCAGACATAAGGTAGGGATTGGGGTGGTGCCTCTGGAAGCAGCACAGGGAAAATAAATAGGGCCCTGTCTTTTCTCTCTAACATGGTTGCAGACAGCTGGCCTTCTTTCACACCTAGCTTCTTTTTCCTGTAAAAGAAATCTGGAAAAGAAATGACAATAGTAGAAGAGAATTGGAGAACCTTTACAGTTAAAAATTTAAAAAGGTGATTTTCAATACTTCCCAAATTAAACAATATCAAAACTGTCTCACAGAACCTGGGCAGAAGGACAAAGAAATAGCAAATGAATGCATTTATGATACTTTCCAAGTTATTACTCTTGGGTAGTATAAAAGTGCACTATTGATTTGAGAGTTAGGAATCTGGCTATACTCTTATTGGACTTGATGAATTGTAGATTCCTTAGCCTTAGGCTTCCTGTGTAGAAATTTGTGTTACTGGCAGATGATAACAAGCCTCCATCCTACCAGTATATTTCTGTGGCCTCTGTATGCAAATGCTCTATAAGATGTGCTATAAACACAATCAGACTACTCTCTGCTTCTGTCTCAGAAGAGAATAGTGCCTTCAAGCCACAAGAATAAGGTTTGCTAAGGCTCCTTCCTCTACTTGCTTGAAAGAATTAGATTTCATAAAACATTCTTCTGTCTCAGTTGAGAGTGTCACATATGTGCTCCTTCTTTTTTTTTTGCCATAGGTGAATTTTACTAATGAACCTGTACATATAGAATTATTTACATCTATAAATACTAAACCTTATTAAGGCAATAGAAAAATGGCTCAGCAGTTAAGAACACTTGTTCTTGAGGACCTGAAGCATAGTGGCAAGCAGCAAGCATGGTGGCAAAGGCCAGGACAAGAGAGAGGTTACATGTTTTACAATGCATATGAAGCAGAGAGATCAAACTGAAAGTTATCTCAGAGCTTGCCCCATGACATATCTCCTCTAGTAATCTGCACTACCTGAACCTTCCCAAACAGTGCCACCAACTAGAACCAAGTGTTCAAACACCTGTACCTCTGAGGGACCTTTCTCAGTTGAAGCACTATACCAAGGAATTGCTAATGCAAGGCAGGAGGTGACCAGCACCGACTGTGTGTTCTTTCTAGTTCACAGTTCTTTCTAGAGCCCAGGAGATATCTTCCAAGGGATCCTACTCCCAAGTCAGGAAGGATGAGAAGCCTAGAATCTGGGAAGCCCATGAAGGAAGGGGCCATCATGGAGCAGTGGCCACCACCATCTCTGCTCTCCTCTGAAGGTGCTATGAGATGTGCTCATGAGAATTCACTACATTGGTCATGACCTTTCGCTCTTTCCTGTCTCCAGTTGTCCTCATTCCTTTTATTGAAGTTGAATAATTCCCTTGTAATTTGCTAATCGATTATCTAGACTGCTTCTTCCTCTGGACACTTTTTTCCAGTGAATATTTTTTTTTCTAGGATTTCAAAGTATTTTGGTTGCTTTTATGTTCTATGCAAAAGTCTGTTTCTCATAGGGTTATATTTAGTTTTTTATAATTGTAGTCTGTTTAAAATCTTAATAACCGGGAAGGAGAAAAGAACTGAGAAATTAAGATGCTTGCTGCTCTCCCAGTTCCCAGTATTACTGTTGGCCAGCTCATGGCTGTCTGTAGCACCCACCAAATGCCCTCTACTGAGTTCCATGGTCATTGCACATGTACACACACACACACACACACACACACACACACACACACACACACACCCTGGAAGTTACTGGGAGCTCAAATCTTACTGACCATGCAGGTAGACATTTGATGTCAAGTTTTTCCTTGGGATGACTCAATCCTTTGGAGTTATCTAGGGTTTATCTGGATTTTGATGTTTTATTGTAATTTCTACTGGTCAGGAAATTGCCATCTTTCTTTGGGACCTGATTATCCACCATTTTGTTTTTTAGCTTGCTTATCATGTTGGCCAGAGTCTGTTAAATAAGTGCAATTTCCTCATTGTCACTGTTCCCTTGGTGCCTGAGAGAGTGACAGAGTGACAGAGTGACTACAGCCCTGGTGAAAATCCCATTTCTTACCTCTCATTTGCTCCAAGCTGATCCTTCAGTTTCTGACCATCATACTGGGCAGAATACAGTACAACCCCATTGTATCCTAGGAATCTAATTTCAGTGGACAGGAGTGTTCCAACTGACTACACAGGGAAACCTTGCAGAGGTACACCCCACTATCCCAACCTCCTTCCCAGAGAGACAAGTGTATTAGTTGGTTTTCTAGTACTCTAATAAAACATTATGACTGGTATAACTTGTAGAAAGAAGGCTTTATTTAGGCTTGTGATGTCAAAAAGATAAGAATTCATCATTGTCATGGCAGGGATGCATGACAGGAGACAGGTAAGGTGGCTGGAGCAGGAAGCTGAGAGCTCACGTTGACCTAGAAGCACGAAATAAAGAAAGCTACTGGAAAGGCCATGGCAGAGGTCTTTAAACTCCAAAGCCTACTTCTTTCCCAACAAAGCTGCATCTCCTAAACCTCTCCCAAGCAGTATCACCAAATTAGGATCAAGTCTTCAAATGCCTGAACCTACTGGGGTTATTCTCATTTGAACCACCAAAGCACTGTAGGAGGTTCTGACAGCCACGATGCAGAAAGACAAGAGAGACCAAAGTGAGTGGAGGCATGTGGGGCTATAGACTGGCTCTGGGCTAAAGTCCATCTAGAGAGGTCAGAGAGGGGAAAGTTAATACAGGGCATAAGACCTAAGGTGAGGTTAGCCAATGCTTCAGCATTAGGACCACTATAATTTTGGTTATGACACCGATACACCAGAGAATTTAAATCATGAAACAACTAAGAGACAGAGGCACTGAATCCACAGTTGAGAGTCCATTCACCTGGGACTAAGCATGGCAATGTACCTCTCCCTTCCACCATTATCCAATCATCCAACAAAGAGGAGACCCTGTGGTGCTCCAGCACTCAGGGATAAAGGAAAAACTAACTGGAGCTAAAGACTTTAGTCCAATGTTATCTGCCTGGCTACTAGAATTAGCAGCGTTAAAAATAAAATCCAAAAAACATCTCTTTGGGGAATTAGCACTTTTTTTAGGCTTTGTTGTTCTCAAAGTACCTTTAAATTATTTTAAATTATTTCAAATTTAGTCAAAGTGAGATTTTTAGGGAGCATTTTGAGTTAGAAAATTTACAGCTTAAATTTTTAAAAATAAAAACACTTCAGCAACACTTTAAGTACCTGCCAGGGAAGTAAATCATTTGATTGCCTATAGAAAAGCATTCCACAGGGATGTTCAGCTACATGGGGTGAGTATGGTGTGTTCAAACAATGGAGAACTGGATTCAGAAAGGAAAAGAAAGAAAGTATTTAGCAAAAGGAGGCAGCACTGGGTAAGATAATACGTGCTTAATGCTCACTTTCTGGAAGCTAAGAAGAGCAGAAGCCATGCCAACGAGTATCCCTGAAAATATGTCTGGCTGAAGGTACATCAGGCTGGTTGTGTGGAAAGCAAGACATATTTAACTCAAGACACATGCAAACCACCAAATTTGCTTAGTCCTATACCAGTGTTTTCCTAAACGACTCAAACTTAACACACTAGAATGATCTGACCTGCTCTGAAATCTATATTTAGTTAGTCTAAATCTATATTCTGCAGTCTATTAACTTTTTCTTTAAAATGTCCATTATTCTTATCACACATGATCTTCCCATGAACAAAAAGAAAAATATTGTTCTTTTAGCCAATAACAATAGCAGCAAACATCATTTGATGTTTATATTAGTGCCTTGGCTTCATTGGAGTTGAAGAAAAATATAGGATTGAACTGAAAGTGATCAGGCTACAGTGTACCAGAGGCAGCACCTGTGTCCACGGCTACCAGTTCATGGTGACGTCTGAGCTCAGCTGAAATAATACAGCTACAAGGGAGGTGTCTGGAGATGCGTGGTCCTCCAGTGACCTCTCTGAGGCAACAACTGTGTATTTTGTGGCCCAGTGGAGGAGATGAGCTTTGTGTAGCTTAAAAACTCCAGTGATCACTGTGCTAATAAAGAAGAATGGACGAAATTTAAATCATCTTATTTAGCTCACATTTCCCGATCATAGTCAGAGATCGATAACAGGAATGAAGACAACAAGCATGTTTTGCCTGGCCAACCAAAATATCAGCTTTAGTAGGAAAGACACAATGATGAAACATATGGTACCTACTAAGTGATGAAGCAGGTCTACTGGAATATAGAAGAAAATATGACTGTGGAGATGGGCCCCCAAGGGCTGTGGGGAAAAGACAGACTATGCTTACATCCTGGACATAATATGGAATTTTCCAGGAGATTATGAAAGGATGGGCATTGCACACACAAAAGAATGTTAAAGACAATTAAAAGCTGTAAAGAGAGTGATGAGCTCTTAAGAGCCGCATTTATTGGCTAGTACTCAACAGAGTGTCTCTAATAACAGAAACTATATCTCACAGTTTTGGAGATGGCAATGTTAGCAGGTACGCTTGCAAGATCCATTTTTTCTAAGATTCTGAAGTATCGTCCCCAGGCCACTTGCTTAGATTCTGGTGGCCACTGACAATCTGGCATTGATGAGTCTGGATAAGCCACTCTGGTCTCTGCCTCTTTTGAGACCTGGGGCTCTCTGCAGGTTAGGGTCAGGGTTAGGGTTAGGGTTAGGGTTAGGGTTAGGGTTACCTTCCCTATCCCAAAGGTTCTAGGCTAATGTGTCTGGTCATCTGGTGCGCTGCTCTTCATCCTTTACCTCAGCTTTCCATCTCCAATATTCTTCCCTCCCTTTTGGACCTAAGTAAGCTGGTGAAGGCCCAGCTTCAGTGTCCAGAAATGAAACCACACTCCCATCATTAAAAACTAAACAGTTTTCAGTGCTCGGCCCATTGTGTGGTGTGTAACAAATAAATGAGGAAACCCAAGTTTCAGGAGTAATTTCATTCACTCATCAGTTCATTCATTCATTCAGTCCATAACTGTTTATGATCTATCTCTCATTCTTCACTTTGGCAGTCCAAATGAACATTTATTTAGCCTCATCTCTGGCTACGCCTCCCTCTAGTGCTATTGCTACACCTGTTCTTATATTGATGCCTTTACATCATTTTCTCTGGTTACCTACCTGAGGGCAACCACAAACATCCCTTTTTATTTATTTTTATTTTTTTTAATTTTTATTATGAATAAAGTCACATTTTCTATCTGTGTATATCCTTATTCAAGGTCCCTTCCCCCTTCTACCCCCTCCAGTCACTCTGTCTTCTCCACATCTCCCCATCTCCTCCCCAGCATGGGCAGAAAGTCCCAAGGTCCCAATATGGCTTAGTTCAGCATCCACTCCTGGCAGATCCAGTTTCCTCCCACCAACATCAAGACTGAGTGAGGTGTTCCTCTAGAGGGAGTGGTATCCAAGGTGTCACTCCAAAAACAAATCCTTTTTAAAATAAACTTTTGTTCTCTTCTCTATCATTTCAGGCAGGAACCATCTCCTGCTCAGTGTCATCACTGAGTTGTAATCCTCCTCTGTACTGGCCTTCCTCAGGCTGAAGTAATGCTGCTTCCCAATACTTTTCCTTCTTCCCAGTTTCTGTTGCCCTCTGACAAGAGCAGAGAGCCTCATGACTAGACAGGCATTTGGTAAGTGCTTCTTGGCCCAAGTTCACTTCTGACAGCAGATGTGAAACAGGGCATTGCCTTGCATATGAATAAGAGGCCATACTCACAACCGAGGCAGTGGAACCTATCTCTGGGATCATTGCTTCCAGAAAGGCGTTGTCATCAGCTGGGAGGGGCAATGCTTCTCAGGAGGTGATGAATGTAGAAGGAGGAGCCAGGAAATGCAGAAGTGGAGAGAATTTAGATGGCTACCCCTTTTTTTCTGTGTGGCCTGGACTTCTCTGCTTGTTTGTGCTCAGCGATCCGGGACACATGCTACTTGGGACCAATGTTTTTCTGTGGGCAATAGGAAAAGCAAGCCCCATTTACAGAAAACTCCTCATTCTGAATGGAGGATGACTTCCTTGGCTACATACCTTAGGAGGCATCAAGGAAGTGCTGCCACAGGCATCTGACAGAGCCCTGTCAGGCTACCGCTGGCAAAGCAGAATTGTTCTACTTGCATGCACTGTTCAGTGTTGGTCCTTCATCCCTCATACCCATTGGGCCATCCAGAACTTTTCACATTGAGTTTCCACCATTCTGGGGTGGGGGGCAGAGAGGGGAGAGATGGAAGTTATGGAAACACTAACTCATTGTCAGAAAAGTCAGAGGAAGTGCTGTTGCATTTGTTCAGTGCTGTGGAGACTGGCTGCATCTCATAAAGCTTCATAAAAAATGAAGAATTTGTCTTATGGTGCCAGCAGAATCATCAATAAGTACTTTTGTTAAAAGCTCATGAAAAAGGAAATGTCGTGTCTGCCAGTCCAGTAGTTAGGGAGGGAAGCTGAGGCAGGAGTGTGAGGGCTTCCAGACCAACTTGGCCTACCTCTGTAAGAAAAAGAACAAAAACCAGGAAAGATTGAGGGTGGGATAGAGGCTGGAGACCTGTAGCCAAAGTCCTTTAGATGGAAGTACAAGTCCTATAGCCCTGCCTCACAGCAAAGCTCACAGTCACAATAAATGTATTCCACAAATAACTACAAGTATGCACTGGAAGTTCTGCATGCAAGTAACTAAAGAGAGAGGAGTCAATTAAACTTACTTGGTTAGTTTATGTTAATCTCTGTAGTTAAATCTCGTGGTGTGTTCCATAAATATGTATAATATTACATGCTAATCAGAAATCTTAAAGATGACAAAGGAAGTGGAAATGGTAACAACATTGATTGTTGAATAATGGCAAGGAACCCCATAGATTTGCATGATTGCAATAACTATATCAAATGATTGAAGACTATTAATTATTGTTTAAAGTGAGGATCCTATGAGATGCCGTGGACCATTCAGGTCTAGAGGAGAGACTTGGTAAAGCCTTTACAGTGTATTGGTGGGGTGTAAGCAGTGAATTCTGTCATAGCGAAATAAGTCTGCACTTGTTCGAAGATTTCATTCCCTGGGGCACAGAACAACTAAGGTATTTTTGCAGAGAAAGTCAGCTGTGCACCAACTAACATGAAAAAATTATTTGAATATTTCATTTAATTTGTGGTGTTGGTGAAAGAATAAAATACAACCAGAACAAATAGTCTAGAAGCAACCCCAAGTAGGTGGTTACTTGGCTTATGACAGCCCCAGAACAGAACATTCATCTCTCAATAGATAGTACTGTAGCAAGTAGCATCTATTCCAACTGCAGAAAGGTGATGATGCGCGAGAATCCAGTTCTAGTGGAAAGATTCATTACTTGTGAATGTAATTTTTAATTAAAAAAAAAAGCCTGGGTAAATGATGAAGTACCAACCAATGAAATATGATGTCTGGCTATAAAAGGAATGAGCTACTTGCCACATCAAAATATGGATGACTCTCAAGTGCATATTGGCAGGTGAGAGAAGTCACCCTGAAAAGACCATGTAAGACAAGGCATCCTTCATGTGACCTTCTAGGAGAAAAAAATAATGGGAAGATCAGTGATTATTTACTGGTGTGTGTGAGAGGCCAGTTGAGTAGATGAAGCTCAGCAGATTTGAGGTCATACTCTCACAAATGCTGAGGACCAGTAGTGCGTCTGTGGGTACTAAGAACTGTAAGCATTATAGGAACTATGTTGAATATTTGCAATAATTTGAAAAAATAGTGAAAACCATTAAATTTGGGGTCACCTTCATGATGGTACTATTTAGGTATTATTTAACTCATTTCAACCACAGTTCATTCATTTTCACTACACAGCTCATTTTTAACTTTTTATATTTATTACTTAGTTCCTAGTGCATTTGAAGATTTATTTTAATGTATGAACCTATCAATTTGTATGCATGTTTTTAAATACATTGGAGGTCTAATCTAGACACACTATGGGTCCTCAGTAAGTATTCATGAGAGTCTGACCTCAGAGGCCACTTTCCAGCCTAAAATGTTCTGACATCGTATTCACCTTGAAAGTTTTCTCTTTATGATTAAATAAGAAACTGCTTAACAGAAATATTTGTTTGTTGGTATCTATCTAACTTTTTAATACTGGTTGTTATCATGGTATCTAAGAAAAAAGTTCTCTTGAGCAGGTTTTTATTTTTTAGTCAAATAATTCAGTCATTGGAGAGAATGACAATGAATGTCCTGAATCAGTGCATTTCTTCTAACTGTGAAAATAAAGACTAGATCAGAGAAGTTGATTTTGGATTTAAGGCTTCAAAAGTTCATGGAGACAAAAGCCTTTGAATCTGTGGAACACATGTACCATTTTTGTGATGGCTTAATTATAAAATGGAGATCTGAACACAAGAACAAGAAAATTGTACGGTTATTTGCTGCTTCTCTGGTCATTTTCCAAGTTTTCTTGTGATCTCACACTCTTTCATAACATGGAGAGTCTCTGTCCACCTAACCATATGTGTGCCTCTGTGGGTGTACGTGTGCAAAATGACCATTGACATACTTCATCTGCCTTCTTAACTTGGCCCAGTCTTCTTTCATCTTTCCCAAACTATTTTACCAATGAGTCACTCTCAATTTGCATGGCACTCTGTTTAGTTAGCAGTGAAATTTAACTTTATAATTATACAAATTTTAATTTTATGACTAATTAATGATTGCCATAAACATGTTGGTGATTTATTGATGCCCTTCCTTATATGTTTATATTGCTCTTTTTAATATCCCTTTTTACATTTGTACAAAATTACATCTTTTATGGCAACATCCCTCTCTATTTTGCCATCTAATTCATAAATATTTTCAAATCCCCATATATAATGTCATCAGCAAATGGGTAAACTTCCATTGTGTTCTTCATCACATAGTGCCCAAAACATGTTCATTTCTTTTATTTACAAATAAGAGTGCATAAAGAATTTTTAGAACTCAATAATAAAATACAAATCAATTTTGAAATGGCAAAATTTAGAATAGTAACTCAACAAAGAAATTCAAATGGGAGATATGATGGTTTATGTTCATTGCCAACTGACATGACCCAGAGGCACCTTGGGGAGAGGCCTCTGGATATGCCTGAGAGAATTGTTTTGATTATGTTAAGTGGGAAAAGCCATCTTAACTATGTGTGTAAACATTCCTGGGTAGGAGATTTCTGGCTGTATAAAGTAGAGACAGTGAGCTCAGCATCATGCATGGCTCTGTTGTTCCTAGAATAGGGACATGATTCCACCAGTTACCTCAAGCTCGAGATTCTTTGACATCCTCTAACTGTGAGCCAGAGTAAAGCCTTCCTTCCAGAAGTTTCTTCAATCAAACTATCTTACCACACCAACAAGAGACTGGGAGAGGAAAGCATCACAGAACAGGTGCTTAACATGAAGAATCTTCAGAAACCAAGGGCTAAGCAATGACCACACACTTGTAATCATGACACTTGGAAGGCCAGGCATGGAACATTGAGTTTGAGGCAAATCTGGGCTTTAGAGTGAGAACTTAAATTTATAAAGAAATAAAAATTAAAAGGAAAAATTTGGGTGTTCATAATCATGCATCTGCTAAAATGGTTGAAATCTAAAACTTTCTTTCTTATACAGCTTACTATTAATAGTTGTTATATTTTAAATGAATAAGAATATAAATTTTAATCATTACAAAATTTTAATTATTTTTACCTTCTTGCTAAAATTATTTAATTCAATTTTCAGAGTGGAAAATACAAATAGTTTTATGTCAACAAGCAGTGAGGTTTTAGAATTCCATAAAACACTTAAGAATAATTATTACATTCCTAGAGAGATGGCTTAGTAAACTTGCTGACTTGCAGAGGATACAAGTTTGAAGCCCAGACCCACAGTGGGTGACTAATAACACCTGTAACTCCATGTCTAGAAGCTGTGGATCCTTCACTTTGCAGCATGTGGTGGACAAACAGACAATCAGGCACAACACATACATGTAAATAAAAAAATTCACTCATTCATTGTCAAAAATGTTTTAATAATAATTTTCATGGAAAAAAGTTAAAAATGATTAAAATTATATCCAATCTTAGTTAAACATAAAAGATGAGAGGTAACCACAGGGTAAAGACTGTAATGTTTTTATGACATATAAAAAAATTTACTTCAAGACTATTGTAAGAATTACAATTTTATATAAATTAAAAATAAATTCAAATTGTATCTATAATATCATTCTGAAAATCATGAAAAAAGATTTAATACTAGACAAGGAAGATAAAATGGCCAACGAGGATTTGATAAAATCAACAGGTAGAGAAATGGAACCTCCTGCCTTCCTAGCTGTCTAGCAGCATCAGTTGGTTTAATCTTTATATATGAAACAAAACAATCACAAGTAACATAAAATATATGTGAAAGTGTATTAAATGGGACATTTCCTTTACTTTTTAAGCTATCCAGAGTGTTCAGTGGGCTAGCCATTAGAAAGGTTAGGTCAGCTCTTTCTTTTCCCACCCAATATACGGAAGTATGTCTGATAGAGTCTCTTTCTTTACCATAATTACTTCTAAACCTTATATTACCAGAGGACTACATGTCTATATGCAAGTATACATACTTAATTCATTTACATAGATATGTGTGCATACATGTTTTTATGTCCTGAAGTGCCTGTATAGAAATGTATGTTTAGTGTGTGTGTGTACATCTATGCATATGTATGAGTGTATATATGTTTTTATATATTCATTAGGTTGGATGTTGGCAAACTCTGGATCTACTATATTACCTGTGCAAACTAAGGCATTTCTGCTGTTGAGTAGTTTTGTTAAACTGTAAAGGAGGACAGTGCTTACAGAACATGCTACTTGGGGACCAGATATTGTACCTGTGTTGTAATAGATTCAGGCTCAGGATCATAATCATAAAGAGCACTTCACTTTGCACACTTCTCATGACAATAGATCCAGTTCTCATTGGTTGTGCCCTGCTTTTGTGTTTCATTAGAATTTTGTGTATAAGAAATTCCCTTTTTGGCAGTAGATAGTGCCTCAGATGTCACACTGGATGCAGACTGTGTAACCTCACATTGGACTTCCTTAGATTTTTCTCCCGATGTCATCTGTGCCCTACAGCTTTGCTATTCTGGTCAACTTAGACTATCTTCTCTAAGACCTAGCATGCCAAATTATCTTCTCTTTGCCGTGAAAACACACAACTTGAGAAAATGGGTTGGACTCTGAGGTTTCTGATACAAAATTCCTTTGTGCAAAGGTCAGGATTGTACCCACCTTATGGCTCATGTAGTTGCCAAGAGTATTATTCACCTCATTTTTGGTTCCAAGGGCATTCAACCATGAAAGAAGAAGTTTCAACAAGTTTGAACTCCAGCGGTTGGGTGATGTTGAAGCATGTTCTTTCTCAAAAGCTAAGTTAATATTTTATTGCCCAGAAGGAAAAAAGGAAAAATGGAAAGAAAACAGCAAAAAGAAAACAAACTATCCAGCAATCCAAAATCCTAACATGGTCTCTGCTTTCTCATTATTGGAATCAGGGTAAATTGGCACAGGAACATAGTGTCACCAGGCATAGTGTCACCTTTGTATGAAACACTGAAGTTTCTGGAGTCAGGGCATTATTCATGCCCTGTACAATTCCTTAAGCATGTTACAAATTTATGGAGCATCAAAGGAGTTGCAACTGAGACTCTCAGTGCTAGACTGACTTGTTATCACTGTTAGATTAAATCATGGCTTTGGGCTGCTAACTGTTTTTTAGGAATGCTTTGTAAAATTACACCAGAGTTTCTGAAGAGCATTAGAGGTACTTGATACAGGGTGAGGAGTGGGGGCTGGTGTTGTCGGGAGGGAGATGGCTACAGCCTCTGGTTGGGTTTCTTTTTCTTTTTCTTTTTTTATTATTATGAACAAAGAAGTCACACTTTCTATGCTTATACATCCTTATTCAAGGTCCCTTCCCCCTCCCAACACATCAGTTCATTCTCTCTTCTCGACAACTCCCAACCCCATTCCTGGGCAGGGGGCAGGCAGTCCCATGGTCTCACTGTCCCAATATTGCTTATGTCAGCCTCTACTCCTGGCAGATCCAGTTTTCTCTACCCAACCTCAAGATTGAGTCAGGTGTTCCTCTAGGGGGAGTGAGATCCAAGGAGTCAGTTCAAGGTGTTTCTGATCATAAGCTGTTCAGTAGTTGTGGCTTGCAGCTTGGGCATGCTTTGCTTTTTTCTTGCTTCTTTGTTTGTTTGTTTAGAGTCCACTAATGAGTACATTACTGGGTCCTTGGGGAGATTGATTCTCAATTTTCTGAGAAACGGCCATACTGCATTCCAAAGTGGCTGAAAAAGCTTACATTCCCACCAACAATGGAGGAGTGTTCCCCTTGCTCCACATCCTCTCCAGCATAGGCTGTCATCTGTGTCTTTTATCTTAGCCAATATAACAGGTATCAGGTGGTATCTCAAAATTGTTTTGATTTGCATTTCTCTGATGGCTAAAGATGATGAGCACTTTTTCAGGTGCCTTTCAGCCACTTGTAATTCTTCTGTTGAGAATTCCCTTTTTAGATCTGAACCCCATTTTTTAATTGAGTTATTCAAGATTTTGGGCTCTAGATTCTTAAGTTCTTTATATATATCTTAGAGATCAATCCTCTATCATTTGTAGGGTTGGTGAAAATCTTTTCCCATTCTATAGGCTGTTGTTTTGTCTTATTGACAGTTTCCTTGGCTTTACAGAAGCTTCTCAGCTTCAGGAGATCCGACTTATTGATTGTTGATCTTAGTGTCTGTGCCACTTGTGTTATATTTAGGAAGTGGTCGCCAGTGCCAATTTGTAGAAGTGTATTTCCCACTTTCTTTTCTATCAA
Organism: Sigmodon hispidus; assembly: GCA_004025045.1. Taxonomy (NCBI): domain Eukaryota; kingdom Metazoa; phylum Chordata; class Mammalia; order Rodentia; family Cricetidae; genus Sigmodon; species Sigmodon hispidus. The sequence goes on from PVIH01003935.1 coordinate 41,041, forward strand.
GTTTAAAGTGGCTGGGTTTATGTTGAAGTCTAACCCTAACCCTAACCCTAACCTATTTTCTGATATCCTCTTCAATTTCTTTGTTTAGTAATTTAAAATTTTTGTCAAATAGATCTGTTACTTCTTTGGTTATAGTTACTCCAAGGTATTTAATACTATTTTCAGCTATTATGAAGGGTAATTTTTCCCTTATTTCTTTTTCAGCTCTTCTATCTTTAGTGTATAGAAGGACTATTGATTTCTTTGAGTTAATCTTGTATCCTGCTCCATTGCTGAAGGTGTTTATCAGCCATAGCAGTTCCTTGGAAGAATTTTGTGGGTCACTTATGTAAACAATCATATCATCTGCAAATAGAGATAGCTTCACTTCTTCTTTTCCAATTTGAATCCCCTTAATCTCCTTTCGTTCTCTTATTGCTTTAGCTAAAACTTCGAGAGCTATATTGAATAGATAAGGGGAGAGAGGACATCCTTGTCTCGTTCCTGATTTTAGTGGGATTGCTTTGAGTTTTTCTCCATTAAGTTTGATACTGGCTGTCAGCTTCTTGTAAATCGCTTTTATTATATTTAGGTATTCTCCCTGTCTTCCTGATCTCTCCAGGGCTTTAATCATAAAGGAGTGTTGGATTTGTCAAAGGCTTTTTCCGCATCTAAGGATATGATCATGTGGTTTTGTTTCTTTAGTTTGTTTATATGATGAATAATGTTTATGGTTTTTCATATGTTAAACCAGCCTTGCATTTCTGGGATGAAGCCTACTTGGTCGTGGTGGATGATATTTCTTATACATTGTTGTATACGGTTTGCTAAAATTTTGTTGAGAATTTCAGCATCAATATTCATGAGGGAGATTGGTTTGTAGTTCTCCTTCTTTGTTGTGTCTTTGAGTGGCTTGGGTATTAGGGTAATTGTGGCCTCATAAAAGGAATTTGGCAATATTCCTTCAGTTTCTACTGTGTGAAATAGTTTGAGGAGTAATGGTAGTAATTCTTCTTTGAATGTCTGGTAGAATTTGGCACTGAAATCATCTGGACCAGGGCTTTTATTTTTGGGGAGGCTTTTAATGACAGCTTCAATTTCCTTAAGGGTTATAGGCCTGTTTAGGTAATTAATCTGATCTTCATTTAATTTTGGTAGATGGTATCTGTCCAGAAAGCTGTCCATTTCTTCTAGGTTTTCCATTTTTGTGGAATACAGATTTTTCAAAGTATGATCTGATAATTCTCTGGATTTCCTGGGGGTCTGTTGTTATGTTCCCCTTTTCATTTCTGATTTTGTTGATTTGGACACTCTCTGTTTTTTTATTAGTTTGGCTAAGGGCTTATCTATCTTGTTGACTTTCTCAAAGAACCAACTGTTTCACGTTAGCACTTGTATGGACCTCCTCAACGTGTCAGAGAGTGGGCCTCTGATTCTTGTTCCTGCTCTTGGGGCTCTTATTTTTCTGTTGGCTTGGCTTGTCCAACTTTGATATGATGTTTTTTGTTTTATCTTATTATACTTTGTTATATTTTGATGTTGTTATCTCTTAGAAGCCTGTTCTTTTTTTCATTGAGCAGAAAGGGAGTGTATCTGGATTGGAGAAGAGATGAGGAGGAACAAGGAGAAGTAGATGAAGGGGAAAATATATTCAGATTACATTGTATGGAAAAAGAATCTATGGTTAACAAAGGGGGGCTCCTGCCTTGACAGAGCGTGCCTCTGCAGGAACTCCACAGTTCCTGCATCTACAGTTCCACTGTGTAGAGCTGCATGTCTGGGTCACACCTTACTGTCCACAACAATGGCAGATGATAGAGAAGTTGTAAACCATCACTGGATCTACCCAATCTGAACAGTAAAAAGGGAAATTAAGTTTCAGAGGCTTAGTCTACCACTGACAGGCTGTGAAACTTGGAAGGAAGGGAAGACTGAAAGCAGGACAGGAGAGTATAGAAAAGAAACCAATGTAGGGTTGCTGAAGATCTTTTCCCATTCTGTAGGCCGTCATTTTGTCCTATTGACTGTGTCCTTGGCCTTAGAAAAGCTTCTCAGTTTCATGAAGTCCCATTTATTAATTGTTGTTCTTAGTGTCTGTGCTACTGGTATTATATTTAGGAAATGGTTGCCTATGCCAATGAGTTGAAGAATATTTCCCACTTTCTTTTCTATCAAGTCCGGTGTAGCTGGGTTTCTGTTGAGGTCTTCAATTTGAAATTTTTGAAGGGTGATAGCGATGGGCATTCTTCTACATATTACCATCCAGGTATGCCAACACCATTTGTTGAAGATACTATTTTTTTCCATTGAATATTTTTGGCCTCTTTGTCAAAAATCAGGTGTTCATAGGAGTGTGGATTAAAGTTGGGATCTTTGATTTGATTCCATAGATCCACAAGTTTTTTATGCAAGTACCAGGCTGTTTGTATTACTGTAGTGCTGTAGTATAGTTTGAAGTCAGAGATGAAGCTTGAAGTCATCTTGGAGCCCATTTCTTACAAAAGAATGCCTAACCCAGCCTTAATACTGGGATGAGGGACTCAGACCTACCTCCAATAAATATGGCAGACTAAAGTGACCCACACTGGAATTGCTTCCCTCCTTGGGGAATGGATGGGGGGATAGGAGTGGGAGGAGGGTGAGGGAGGACTGGCAGGGACCGGGAGGGGGGAAGAGAGGGCAAGCAGTGGTATACATGAAAGAAAACTTTGTAAATAAATACAAAAATGGATAAAAAAGAAACCAAAAGGTTTCTAATGAGGTAGAACCAGCAGATTCAAAGGTAAAGGAATCTTTTTCAAGATAAACAAATCAACTAAGCTAAGCCATGACAAAACTAAAAGTCTGAAATTAAAACCAAAGGAAGCCATTTTCAGGGGTTCATGTAGAAAGGACAACTCACTGTAGTGGGATTATAGTACCTTCTAAATATTTGTCCTTTCTACTACTTTAATTAAAAACAGTGATTGGCTGAAGGCAGACAGGAAGTGTGGGTGAAGCTACTAGACTGGGAAAACTCTGAGTACAGGAAGAACAGATACAGATGCCAGACACAGATGCCATAGAGTCACTGGAGCTACTAGGAGATGCAGAGGTAATGGTGTTGAGAAAAGATACTGAGCTGAACCAGACAAGAATCATGGATAAATTTAAGGGTAAAGAGTTAGCAAGATATATAATTAACAGAAGCATCTGAGTGATTATTTAGGCCTAAGCAGCAGTGGGGCTGAGAGTGGGTCCAAACCGCTGGTCCAGGCCTAGAAAGACAAGGCCAGAAACATTTTACAGATCACCTTTAGAGCACTAATTGTATGAATGTAGATTTCTCTCTTCTGAATCCCTGGAGTACAGCAGAAAAGGACCCAAACTTTGTAAAACACTGAAAGGAATAATAGATTGTTGACTATGACTTTCAGTTTCCAAAAGTTTCTAGGCAGTGGTGAAGTATAAATAATGTTCTTAGATAAAGAAAAGGAAAGGTCAGATGCTAGCAAATTGTCTTTAAGGAATGGCTAATCTAAACGTCTGCAAGATGACTCAGTGGACAAAGGTATTTACCACCAAACCTGATGATCTGAGTTCGATCATCAGCACTTACATGGTGGAAGAAGACAACCTATTCTCACAAGTTTTCCTCTGACCTTCATATATACTCCACAGTACATACACACACACACACACACACACACAAATGAATACATATTAAAAATAATAAATTTTTGAAATGACTGAGGAAATTTCTCTAGCTCCACAAAAAATGATTTTGAATATCCTGCACTGTGGGGAGGGGAGCAGAAAAAAAAATGCAATGTGCAAAATGTGGTGAATATAAAAACAAGACTAATTTTTATAAATCCCTTAAATCTTACTTGATGACTGAAGGAAAAGTATGAGGTCACTACTGGGATACTCATCCACAAGAAGAAAATACTTTATTTTGTGTGTATGAAGGGGGAATAAAATCCCAATGAAAGCAAATTTTCCTCAGCCAAGGTCACAAAAATATGATAAAGTTACACGGTGCAGTATAATCTCAAAATGATCACTAATGAACTCTTCAAACTTCTATACTCAGAATAGCAAATTAGTTAAAATAGATTCTGAGATATGTACAAATTACCAAGAGCTAAGGAAAGGAGAAAGAAATAAAAACTAAAAATTGATAAAAGCAAATAATTTAGTAACAATTTTTGCTGTTGTATATTAATAAATGTACAGAACATCTGGCATGTGTTTGCAACTCCCTGAATGACCCAAGGCACAAAATTAATGTTGGGATAGTCATATTTTCTTCCCAGCAGGAGTTTATGTGATAATTAAACTACTGTTTATCTATTTTCTCATGCTATAAGTCACATGATTTATCACCCTACATTATTCCAATAGAATCCATAAAACATAAACAAAAAGGACTCTAGTCAGGCCTTGAGTAATTAAAGATATAGTATTGACCAAAGAGGAAAGCCATTATTAAACTACTAAAAAAAATGAACAGAGTTTTAAAGATGAAGACACTTATCTCATATTTTTTTCAAAAGAAATAGCTTTAAGTGGCTAAATTCTAAAAAGTGATAAAATTGTGATCTAAATTTCTTTATTAAAATGAAAAAGTAAAGTAACAAATCTCAAAATAAATAGAAGCAGTAGCCATTAAAAGTAGAAAAATAATACAAGGAAAATAATCTCTGTTGCCTAACCAGGCTTACCCAAATTTTCTATGTATATCTTACTATATAGAAGAAAGATGATATAGTTCAATATTAGAATTGAAATATTTTTCTTTATAAAAATGATAAAATGAACAAAATGGGTGTACTTCCAGGAAGGTGGATAGAGACTATGGGACATAAATCTTTTCATATAGAATGAAACAGAGATATAACAACAGACTATATGACCTTGATATTGTGTCATTACTATTCATCATGTGAGAATTACTATATTATTGTGGAAGTCAACCAGTGTAACAACTTAAATGAAATGAACATACATTTTGAAAGGTTCAATTTTTTAAGAAAAGTATGTGAAATCTGAGTAGCTCTGTATCTGTTAATGAAATCAGATACACTCTATAGTGCTGTCTCACAAATCCTGGTATGGTCTGAGGATTCTCAGCCAAGAATTCTACCAACCATTTAAGAAAGAATAAACAGTCACACACACAAACTTTGAAAACTGAAAAGGAGCCCTTTATAGCTAAATCTCAAATGGTTGGCATTATTTGATAGCAAACGCACACATGAGCCCATGATTTTAGAGTATATTTATAACTATAGTCCCATGTAGTTGGGCATAAAATCCTTTAAAACATAATCAATAGAATCCATAAAATAATGACTCATCATAACCAAAAGGTGTCAAGTTATAAATATAGGCATAATTGTCTTTAAATTTTAAAAAGTGAACAGGTCTTTTCTATGAGGATCTACAGGGATATGAAGAGACTCAGATACTCTTCCACCTTTTCACGCAGCTTGCATAACTGCAGCGCACAGTGTTACAGCCACAAAGTGAATACGGCTTTGGTGTAATGCACACATAGTTCTTATTATAATTTTTGATAAAATTTCTATCTTACAGCTTAGAAGTTAGCAGTGGAGTTAGAGCAGTTATGTCTTTTCTTTCTGAATTTTGGTGTGGAAAAAAAGTGTGTAACAATGTCTGGATTAAGGTCATCTGCTGTCATATCCAGAGATACTCAAGAAGCTACTAGAAATTTTACATTGTATCTATTAATGGTGTCACACTTCAAATTGTTTCTTAAAGAGATGGAATGTAACCCACATTTTCACAATCGATAACTTTATTTCTACAATGACAAGTACAGACATCTGTTAAACAGAGATGCTTCTATTCTTGGCTTGTCTCTTATACCCTTAGTATGGCAATGGAATTTTTACACATGCATTGGTCACCTGTGTGACAGTGTGTTCTTCATCCAGATATACAGAAATTATTTCTTAATGTACTGTCCAACTCAACAAAAATCTTACGATCATCCTAGAGACAGAGATAGGCACTTATTTATGAACTTTTTATTAAACTCTCATGGGAAGGCTGAGAGTCCAAAGCAAGATCATAAAAATAAGCTCAGCACTCTTAAGAAGCAGATGACTTGCTCAGATAAGATCTTCAAATGTCCTTGCCTTTACTTTAAACTCAAATTGAACTGTGCCTGACCCCTGGGAGGCTTGGTCCCAACCCTGCAAGGCTTTCCATTTTTTCCCCTTACTTCCTGATAGGAACCATGATGTCAACATGTCAGTATCTCTTTATCTTAAAACTGCATCTTTAACTATTACTTAAGCCATATATAAACACAAACACGCCAGCAGTCCTAACATACAGATGATTTCTATCAGTATTTTCTGAGGATTCAGCTGAACCTCACTCACTGAGTTTAAAACTTTGTGCACTGGATATCTTTGAGTGCTTGTAGAAAAGGTATAAGCCTTAGTGATGTCATCTTGCTGTTAGCAAACAAGTTCTGGAAGACAATTGATATACCTACCTATAACACACGAGGTTTCAGTAACACAGCTTCAGATGGTGCCTTCTGCCACATCTTGAACAGGTCTCCACCTCAGTGTAATAATATCAACCATGCAAGTCCCTAAATATTAGCATTTTCTCAGAAACTGGTTTTTCCAGTTTCAATTACTTTGAGGAAGTGCCGAGAAGAAAAGGGGGGGGGGCATGTTTATTCATAGTCAAGAGGGGACACTACTTTGAAAGCCAGATCTGATGAACATGAAAGAGTCAACCCAGACTTCTTATCTTTCATTTTGATGTCAAAAAGCTTCACAGAACAAGTTGGCCTCATGACTTATCCATGAGGAGTCCTTCTCAGGAAATTTATTAGCAGTGTAAGGGATTTCTTCAAAGAACTTCGGCATCATAGTTCTGAATCCAGTGATTCTCAGCAGAGTTTTGGAGAACATGGAATCAAGCATCAATGCATGGAAATCAAGCCAGTATGGCAATAGATGTCTACAATAAAGACAAGTATTCTGGGTGAAGCCAGGAAAGAAAAGAGCCATGGACTACCTGTCCAAAGAAGACTCCATATTTGCTATTTTGGAACTTCAGGAAATGAATTCCAGGTTTCCACATAAAGTTTTTCTGTGTACTATTTTGACTCTTCTGGCCACCTTTTGTTAGTGTGTGCCTCCAGGGTGTGGCTGTGCATGCTGTGTTAGTACCACACCCCCACCTGCAGAGACACTTTGACAAGGCATTCCACACCACACCTAGGGCATTTCTACATGGTCACTCTTTAAAGAGACACAACCACTCTCTTTCTCTGCTCCCTCTTCTCTTTTCTCTCTTCCCATCCCCTACCTGTTCCCCTAATAAACTCAACATGGCTTCCTTGCAGCATGGCAGTGTGTTCCATCCTTCCACATGAAAAATACTAACACTGGTGCTGAAACCAAGGAGGCCTCTTCTTAGACTTAGGTGCACATAATCTAAGATAGCCTGATCCAAGAGGAGCTGCCAAGATTCGCCCTTCCATTTGGTTGGTCACAGCATACTTTCACACACCACTGGCCTCAATCAGTAAGTGTTCCCCCACTCCTGGAATTCCCCACTACTGAGGCTTCTCCACGGAACTTGCTCACAGGCATATTTCAGGCACCAATCTTTGGGGCTTTTCCAGGAAATCTTGAGATAGTGTGTGGCACACACTGTGTAACTGATGAATCTTTTATTTCTTTTTTTTATTATTTGGTGATTTTGCATCATACACGTCATCAAACTCAGTTATCAGTCCTTTCAGCATCATATCCACTCTTATAATCTCATTTACTAACAAGCCTATTCATGCTGTTCATATATCTACTGGGGCATAATTAAACACCCTGTGGCCAGACACTTAAACAAAACGAGACCTTCAACCACACCTTTGCCAGAGGTCATTAATGCAGGAGAAAAGCACTGTGTCATTTAACTATGTTCTAGACTTGAGCTCTTGTATACAATGACATCTTTTTTTTTTTTTTTTTTAAGTACACTAATGAGTGAGTGCATCCCCTGCTGCTTATCTTTCTGGGATTGTGATACTTTGCTCAGGAGGATATTCTCCAAATCCATCAATTTGCCTGCAAATTTTAAGATTTCATTTTTTCTTACTGCTGAGTAGTACTCCATTGTGTAGATGTACCACAGTTTGTTAATCCGTTCTTCAGTTGAGGGGCATCTAGGTTGTTTCCAGGTTCTTACTATTACAAATAATGTTGCTATGAACATAGTTGAGCTAATTCTTTTGGGGTGTGAATGTCTTTAGGTTTATGCCCAATAGTGGTATTGCTGGATCCTAGGGGAAAGTGATTCCCAGTTTTCTAAAATACCGCCATACCGCATTCCAAAGTGGTTGAACAAGTTTACACTCCCATCAACAATGGAGGAGTGTTCTCCTTGCTCCACATCCTCTCCAGCATATGCTGTCATGTGTGTCTTTAATCTTAGCCATTCTGACAGGTGTAAGGTGATATCTCAAAGTTTTTTTTGATTTGCAATTCTCTAATGGCTAAAGATGTTAAGCATCTTTTCAAGTGCCTTTCAGTCATTTATAATTCTTCTGCTGAGAATTTCCTTTTTGGTTCTGAGCCTCATTTTTAATTGGGTTATTTAAGGCTTTGGGCTCTAGTCTCTTGAGTTCTCTATATATTTTAGAGTTCAGTCTTCCATCACTTTTAGGGTTGGTGAAAATCTTTTCCCATTCTGTAGGCTGTCATTTTGTCTTATTGACTGTGTCATTGGCTTTACAGAAACTTCTCAGTTTTAGGAGGTCCCACTTATTGATTGTTGCTCTTAGTGTTTGTGCTATGGTGTTATATTTAGGAAGTGGTTGCTTGTGCCAATGAGTTGGAGGGCATTTCCCACTTTCTTTTCTATCAAATTCAGTGCGGCTGGGTTTATGTTGAGGTCTTTGATCTACTTGGATCTGAGTTTTGTGCAGGTTGATAGGTTTGGATCTATTTGCATTTTTCTACACACTATCATCTAGTTATTCCAACACCATTTGTTGAAGATACTATCTTTTTTCCATTGAATATTTTTGGTTTCTTTGTCAAAAATCAGGTGTTTATAGGTGTGTGGGTTAATGTCAGGGTCTTCAATTTAATTCCATTGATCCACAAGTCTGTTTTTATGCCAGTACCAAGCTGTTTTTATTACTGTAGCTCTATAGTATAATTTGAAGTCAGGAATGGTGATACCTCCTGAGGTTCCTTTGTTGAGCAAAATTGCATTGGCCATACTGGCTTTCCTATTATTCCAAATAAAATTTAGTATTGTTCTTTCAAGGTCTGTTAAAAAATGTGTTGGGATTTTGATAGAAATTGCATTAAATCTGTAAATTGCTTTTGGTAGGATTGCCATTTTTACCATGTTGATCCTACCTATCCAGGAGCATGGGAGATCTTTCCATTTTCTGATATTCTTTCTTCAATGATTTAAAGTTTTTGTCAAACAGATCTGTTACTTCTTTGATTATAGTTACCCCAAGGTAATTAATGCTCTTTCCAGCTATTATGAAGGGTGATGTTTCCCTTATTTCTTTTTCAGCCTGTTTGTCTTTAGTGTATAGGAGGGCTACTGATTTTTTTTTTCAGTTAATCTTGTATTCTGCTACATTGCTGAAGGTGTTTATCAATTATAGGGATAGGGTTAGGGTAGAATTTCGTGGATCACCTATGTAAACAATCATATCATCTGCAAATAGAGATAGTTTCACTTCTTCTTTTCCAATTTGTGTCCCCTTAGTCTCCTTTCATTCTCTTATTGCTTTAGCTAAAACTTCGAGAACTGTGTTGAATAGCTAAGGGGAGAGAGGATAAACGAGTCTTTACAGTGTTACAGCCTGGGTTGGGATTACTTCCTAGAGCCTTCTCCCTTACGTTGGGAGTAATTTTTTAGTGTAGGGAGTTAGAGCCGTGTCCCAGTGGGTAACCCCAGAAACTGACAGGTGTTCTAGAGTGCTTTAGCATCCCTTGAGACTGCTGTTTAAGTGACGACTCAGATCTAGCTAGCTCAGAATCCCCCTCTGAGCTTCAGTGTCAGAGAACATGTCAGCGACCTCACCCTGTTTATTTGTTTTTAATATCCTAGATTACTGTATTTTGGCACAAGTAACTTTCCAAGCAATTGTAGGAGCAAATAAAAGAGTTTTTCCTCTCTGCTTCTCTACTTCCTCTTTCTGCTCTCCTGTCCCCTCCCACATTCTCCTTAAAACTTCCACATTCCAAATTCAACTGCTTACCTACTTGCAACCCTACTCTACAAACAGCAGTATTTATCCTATGTAAAGTTCTTCAAATTTTTGCTCAGTGCCTTAGATTGATGTAGAGGGCTACAGTTGTCGCAGCATGCAGGGCTGATAAACCGGCCAAAGACAGCTGTTCACCTGAGCCAATAAGCCAGCCACCAACACAGATCAGCTGCAGCACAGAGCAAAGAGCTAGCTAGTGCCAGCTACCTGACAGAGCCCGCTCCTCTGTTCCAACGCAACTGGGGACATCGCACTGCCACAGACTTCATCCACTGCAGCTGCCAGCCAAGGGGGAGGTCAGATGTAACACCATGACGCAGATGCCTCCGCTCCACAAAAGCCATTTTAACCCACCTCTAATGAGCTAGAGAGATGAATCGGAGGTTAAGAACACTGACTATTCTTCCAAGAAACCTGAGTTCGATTCCGAGCATCCACATGGCAGCTAACAACTGTCTGTAATTCCAAGATCTGACACCCTTACACAGTTATACATGCAGGTAAAACCTGTGTTTTGTTTTGTTTTTTTTTTTTAATTTATTAAAGAAGTGTGGATTTGTTAGTGTATGCCTCCTGGGCATGGACTCGTGCTGTGTTGTGGCTATGCCCCCGCCTGCAGAGGCACTCTGACTGGGCATGCCACGCCATGCCTGGGGTGTGTCTACACGGTCACCCTTTAAAGAGCCACAACCAAGTGGCAGACACTCTCTTTCTCTGCTCCCTCTTCCCGTCCTCTTCTCTTTTCTCTTTTCTCTCTTGCCCTCCCAGCCCATTCCCCCAATAAACTCAACATTCTTGGCAGCATATCACCGTATTTCATCCTTACACGCACAAAATACTAAGATCTTTGCTAAATGTTAAGCACCCACTATGTATTTCTCATTCGATAGAGTGAACCCTGTTAAAATTAATTATGTTGAAATAAAAAAAAATTCCTTTCTTTTATAGTTGCATTCCTGGGAAACAATTAACAACTGTAAAATATGACATCTGCCTGAAGATGCAATGGTCCATCCTAAGCAGTAGTAGTAGAAGGAAATGAACAGAAGTATAGGGAGATGGAGAAAAAGGAAGAGTGACATTACCCTTGAATTACACCCATTGACAGCATTTCTCCTCTGTTTCCCAGTGGAAGTGAGATCGTATATGCAGTTCCTATCATGTGGCTCTGAAAAGTAGTCTTGAGACCATCAGCCTTTGGCTATCAGTAACTAACTCAAAATGCACAGACTTCAGCACAAACATCCAATACAAAACATCTCTGACAAAATTTAGAAATCTCATGTTAATGGATCCCAATGAAGATGTTCTTGAGGAACATCCAGGTACAGAATTCAACAGAAAGATTATAACTGCATTTTTAAAAACTCACAGGAGACACAAATACACCCCCAAGAAAATAAAAAAGATATGAATAAACAATAATGTTAATACAGTATACAAAAACAGAGTTTAGTAAATAGAATTAATGAAGAAAAACCAAAGTGAAATGATGCTGATGTGAAAAACTCAAGCCAAGTCAAAAGCTCAGTGGGAAGCCTCACCAGCAGAAAGTGAGAAACAGAATATCTGAGCTAAAACAAAGGGACCACTCATTTACTGCTGGTGGCATTGCAAACTGGTACAGGCACTCAGGAAATCAGTGTGGAGAATCCTCAAAAACCTACCATATGGCCTAGCTATATGCCTGTTTAACATATGCCCAAAGTACTCAGTACCCTATTCCACAGATACTTACTCAGCCATGTTCACTGATGCTTTTTTCACAATTGTTAGGAAATGGAAACAATCTAAATGTCCTTCAACAGATGAACAGATAATAAAAATGTAGTGCATATACAGTATGGGATATAATTCAGCTATAAAGAAGAATGAAATTATTTACTTCACAAGTAAATTGATGGAACAAAAAAAATATTGTATTAAGATAAACCAGACTCATAAAGATAAATGTCACATGTTGTCTCACTTAAGGCTCCTGGCTCAAAATTTTTAGATGTGTGTTCTGGTAAGCTATGCTCAATCAGGGCTAACAAGACTTGGAGAGGCCCCATTGGCTCTAGGGCCATTTCCTGGGTGGTCAAGTCAACCTTTCTGTTGCTTCTGGATTCTGGGGAATTCTCTTTTTGGTGTCTTTTGGAAGGGAAAATGGGCCACTGTCTTGGGTAACTAGATAACTTCCAAAAGGGCTAAGATTTCTTCTTTATTTTTGATGTCCTGCTGAGGTTAGCAATTCTCTTTCTCTGTATATAACCCCATGGACATGCGCCACGGCAAAAGCATATTTTGACAATGCTATCTGTATATAGAGTGACAGCATTGCCTTTCCCTTAGTCACGTGCTTGAGTAAAAGCTAAAAACTCAGCTCATGAAACTAAGTTTCCCCTGCCTAAAGATTGTATCCATATAATCCATTCAGTCACCATCACTGTTTCTGTGGACCTCATACAGGTCTTGGACAGAATTGCTCCCATCTGTGAACAATAGTACCTCATCTACAGATGCCAACAGGACAACAGGAATATCGAACTTGGTACACTGGATCAGAAAAGTTACCTCAAGATCATCATGTAGGGGCTTTGTGGATTTGTCATCTGGCAATGTCATCATGTCATTACAGGATGAAGGGCTGACCAGGACATGAGGACTGCCTTAGCAATGCCCCTAGCTTCATCCTCATACAGGTGGAATTGGCTTAGTAATGTCTGGAAAGGCCAGATATGGGTGACCAGAAGGGCCATTGTCAAGATTTTGGAGGCCTAATGCCTAATCTCAGTGCATTCCAAAGACTGACTACTCCTGGTGCTAACAAAGAAGAGTTTGGCTATATCAGAAAATCCCATAATCCATAGCCACCAGTATTAAATTACCCTCAGGAAGTCTTGTATCTGCCTTTTCATTGTGGAAGTGGAGGTATGCAGAATGGCTAAAATATGGTAGTGAGAACATATGTACCCCTTCCTCTGGTTGTAGTCTAGGTCTGTGGCCTGAGGATGCACAACTGAGCCTTTTTGTATAAGAATCTGAATCTCAGGGTTTTGAAAGTTTCAATAAGCCTACTGCTGCCTGTCTACATTTCTCCTTAGTGGTAGAAGCTGTGAAGAGGCCATCTACATTCTGGAGCAGGGTTCTTTGTGGATATTTGTACCTAAATTCCAAGGAATCTACACTCAAAGATTCATCAAGCAATGTTGGAAGGTTTTTGAACCTGTGCAACAACCATGTACTTGCAGATTGACTGGCATATCCACCCCCTGGGTTGGTCCATTCAAAGGTAAGTACAGGTGGTCTGACCAGGGCCATCAGGAGGCAGAAGAAAGGATCTATTAGACCCATGATTATATAGATCTTCCTTTGGGGTGAGGGTGGCAACAAGCTTAGGAGAATGCAAAGGTTCACTACTATGGGATGGATGATTTTCACCCATTTGCTGACTTCCCTTTACTGGTTGGAAGTATTGCATATCAGGTGTCAGGACAGGATGCAGGGGAGTGTTTCATGGAGAATTCCAGGGGACTAGTATTCCTGCTTCCCTCCATTGTTTGATGTGTTTGATCATTCCATGCTTGGCATCCTGGTTCATGGGGTATCGTTTGATTTATCCACTCATACAAGAACTGAGCTATAATGTGTGGCTATATAATATATGCTGCTAAGCTTGATGGGTTCCTCTCAGTTCAAACATCAGGTTACCTTGAGTTGAGTTACTACAGGTAGCCTGAGGGCTGTTCTTTCTTCTTTGTGGCTGAGTCCTTATGTAAGAGGTGCTCCTCAGATACTGGACAGTTGACCAGAATATTGGTAGAGATTTGGCTCAGAGGATTTGGTGTGAAATTGTGATAGGACAAGACAGTGCAGAGGTTCTTCCAACTTGCATTTTTGTTGAGATTCTTCCACCTTGTATTCTTGTTACAATTTAGGTTAAACTAATATTTGATCTTTTTGACCAGAGGTGAAGACACCCCAGCTAACTATTTAACTTCTTTTAAACTGCTTACTTGTAAATAATCTCCTCCTCCAGGTAACTGCTTATCTTGGCTTCTGTTAAACCATTAGTTTGAAAAAAAAATCCCCATGCTGTTGCAAAGGAGAATACCAGGACAAGACAAGGTTTTTGCTTTTACAGCTCCCTTACTCTAAATGTGTGGTGCTATACTTTGGGTGAAGAATACCTGCATACAGTCCTGCCCAACTGAATAAAGACTTTCAAACAGATTTAGATTGTGTCTCAATGGTCATTTCAGGTGGACTTTCTGTTACAATTCAGAAGCTCCAGCAAGATTCTCCAGAGACTAGACTCCAACACTTAGAGGCCTTGGGAGCCCAGGAATGAAGAAGAATATGTCACCTGGAGAAGACCTCTAGAAAGTGCACGTCCTAAGATGTTCTAGGGCTCAGAGATCATCATGAGTGTGTATGTAAGATTATAAGACCTAGTAGTGGATATCTGGAGTTAAACAGTATCTGAAGACATTACAGCATTCCTGCACACATGAATCACAGGCGCTGGGAATAAATAAACAAGACATGAAATAAATGAGTAAATAAGACATGAAAAAGATCAAGCTATCAGCATAGATATGGAAGGGGATCATCAGTGCTGAGGCATTGTTGGCAATTTATGACTGTTGGGGGAAAGAGACTCAGTTTCCCACAGGGATTGTGTCCCTAAGAGGCTACCAGTAGATTGTTATATAACCATGCACACTAGAGTGGAGTCAGTGTGTTTAACTATGAAGTTGGAAAGGTTTAATGGTGGAGGCATGTGGGGGAAGGGGGAAGGGGTTAGATTTGGTCAAAAAACATCATATGCAAATATGAAATTCTCAAACAATGAAAAAAAAAAGAATTACAAACACTAAACAGAACTGCCTGGATTGAGAAAAATGTAAAACTAAAGTTAACTATTTAAAAACAAGATAAGAAAGAAGCATATTAGACCATGTCAAAGAATGAGATTAATTCATTTTCTTTGTCTACTGATGTCCTGATTGCACGTTTTATTCTTTGATTTGTCATTACTACAAATACCTTTCCTGAAAATTAACCTAAAGATAAAAACAAAATGAGGCAATGATCATGTCATAACAGAAACTCAGTGGCTGCTATGAGAAGCTGTTGCTTCTTTATTTCTGTAGATAGGTTCCAAATTATTCTACCATGTTTGCTTGCCTAGATCATTTCTAAACCTTTCCTCTGTAAGAGTCACATATTTACTGAGCTCTTCTTTTATCTATAACTTTTCATTTCTTTTCCCCCTATATACAGCTAACCTTTCTAAAAAGGAAACGATGTTTAAACCTATTTCAGGAGCCCCTCACTTAAACATAAATCCTTCTTGACTTGCTTTGTACTTTTTTTCAAGTTTGTTATTTGATCTATCACAGATAAATTTCAGTGGATACATAGATAGATCTACTGAAAATAACATGAGAAAATCAGTAATACATTTATATGCTTTTTTTCTTGGTTTTCAGTAGCTTTCATTATAGTGAATTATACAAGAAGTTACTCAAATGTGGAAACTGCAAGTATTTTGAGTATGGAGCAGAAGGAACCATGCAGAGAAGCCTGTAACAACTTTGTAGAGGATATGGCAAAAACGTTCATGATCTGAATGTGGTTATCTGGGCTGAGGGAGGTGATGTACTTATTAGCCAAACCCTACCTTCCTTGGTTGTGTAATGAGATGAGAATGTAGAACACCATCATGAAACAATCACGAGTTTCACTTCCAAGTCACTTTCTTATCAGCAGGATAAATTACTCATTTATCCCAACCTTCTATGGTTTAATAAAGACTGGTACATTCATCACCATACACCTTGGGAAATGACAAAGGCTTTAAAATTGGCCTCATAGCCACTAGATTTGTATGTTACTTTCCTTTATCATCATGTGTTTTTTTCCCCCACTCTGGATGAATTATGAGATAATTGACTACATCATCTTGTTAGACATAGCTGTGTTTTCTGTAATTTCTTGAAAAATATTTTAATTGACTTCATCAATAAAATAAGTGTTGCATATTGATATTGTGCAACCGATGGAAAAGAATGTCTATTTGTGGCTTGTAACTAAAGTCTACTACATATAGTTGCTAAAATCAGCTATATGTTTAGATAGAAGATGTGAGAAGGAGGTAGAGATAAAATACAAAACAAATGTAGGTAAATATACAAGGAAATTCTTCCACATCTGAGAAAATAAAATATCTAAAACTTAAACAAGTTTTAATCAAACTGTAGGGATTCCCTACAACTGTAGTCCCCATAGCTAGAAAGGTGTACTATGTCATGGCCCTCAGATTCTAGTTCCAACATTGTTAAACATTTCTTTCTATAGAGCTATAGACAAGTCTTTGCAAGCCATAAGAACTGTTTGTAAATGCAGCCCTCTCCCAATCAGGAAACTATTAAAACTAGAAATAGTCCCTCAATTTTCAAAACTTATGCACCACTTAAAACTGTTATGATATGTACCTGTTAAGGATGTTGCCAAGACAATATGTGATTTCAGTTACTTGCTCTGGGCTGAGTCTTTAGGACACTGATAAGTTTTGAATCTCCTGTTATTGGGTATCTGCTGTTGATATAATAAACCAATCAAGCCAAATTAATAAATCCAGGTATAATGAACAGAGCAAAGCAACACTCAAGAGAACAGGAGAGAAATCACATGGCAAATATGAAGACCACATCTTAAATAGCCTGTAGGCATGGTCTTGAGAAGCCCAGGGGAGGGGCTGACTTGTGGTCGTTTTTTTCGCAGGGGTGGGGTTTGAAAGGGACAGCTGAGGGCAGGGTTTGAAGGGCAGCCCCAGGAGATAACCCTAACAGACACATTTAGTAAAGTGAGGTTTTACTCCTAATAGAATAAAATCTATTATCCCTACTATTACTGCCACTGCTGAGGAAAGGCCTTCCACTTCTTACTGGTGCCATCTTACCATCTTGTAAATAGGTGCTTTTTAAAATGCAAGCAACTTAGATTCTGTTAAGTTTCAAAGAAACCTAGGACAAATGGAGAACTGAGGTGCCTATTAACATATCAAAGCAGATGCTGGCCAGATGTCATAGCATCCCTCAGTACCTGTGGCTTCTCTCATCATTCCTCACCCTGTTCCCTACACTAAGTATGTCCTTTCTGATGTGGGATGTCTTTGGGTGTGCTGTGTATAATACCATTGGATAATAAAGGAATTGTTTTGGCTTATGGCAGAACAGCTTAGAAACAGCTGGGAATTCCAAACATAGATATAGGGGAAGGAGGGTAGAGTCAGGCAGATAAGATCCAGTTGCCCAAGCAGCAATATGTAATGGAGTACAGGTAAGCCACAAACCACCTGGCAAGACAGATTAATAGAAATGGGTTAAGACATTAGAGCTAACTAGCAATGAGCCTGAGCTGTAGGCTGAACAGCATGTTATTAATATAAGCATTTGTATCATTATTTGGGACCAAGTGGGGCTTCAAGTCCAAACCTTGGGCTAGGCCAAGCTGGCGGCAGGAGAGATTCATTTGGACTACAGAGCTAAGCCGTGCCAGAAAATTCTTACTATTCCAGAAGCTCAGCTTCCACTCCCCTTCCTCTATGTAATTGATTCCTATATAACGCAGTCATTTTGGCTATGCCAGTTTTATAGTCTCTTGGCCTGGGTCACCCTCCTTGATCAGTAGTTCCTCTCTTGATCTCCCTACCTATCTCTCCTTTCTGGGTTCACTTTAGTCCATTGGCCATGTTCACCCTGTGCTCTTCCTTCTCTTTTCATTTATCTGGTACCAGAACCAGGAGTGGTATAAACAAGCTCCTTTCTAAGGGACTTGGCCACTCGGAGCCAACCTGTTGTTTGACTCTCTGAAAGAGTGTATAGATCACTTGCTCCTGCTGCTGGCTTTTGCCACCCACCATATTTGACCTCAGATTCTAGAATCTGCCACTTCTTTCCTCCACCTGCTCTAACTACCCATCTCTCCTCACCTACTCAGTAGGTGTCCTTTCTCTAGCTCTTAGAACCTTTTATAGCCTCCAGGGCATCCTTCACCTGGGCACACATCTGGCTGTCTGGTTGGCTCCTGGATCATGCTATGCCCTCTGGGGACATATCTTTGTTATGCCCTCCCCCAAGCAGCTACTAGATAGACATTTTTCTACTATATATTCCAGATGCTATGCCAATAGAGAAACTACAAATAACTGAAAATCAGCGTCCTACAGTCAGTTGCTTATAGATGTACTTGGATTCTTTACAAAATAGAATACAGAGGCTTTCCCTGGGTATATGAATCCTTGTGTTTGTTACTAAAAGGAATGTGTTCACAATGTGCCACAGTCACCTGAATCATTGTTTGCTTAAGAGAAGCATAGCCCTCCTTTGTGCAGACACCTTTTATTTCCTCTTCTGCTGTCTTACAGAGTCCACACAAACTTTCTGCTTATAAAAATGAGGAATTTATCAAACATGGTTTTTGAATGTCAAGCATGTGCTTATCACACTGCAAATGAAATATATTTAGAAATGATTGAAATGCTTTAATAGCCTGCATTTTGCTGGCTAAGGTCACAAGTCTAGCAGTCCATCCAAAATAGCTCAGACAAAGAAAGATAGCTTAAGCTCATCAGTTCCTCAGGGTGATGAGAGCCTTATTTGGTTCTAAACATTTTGCACATTATGTTAGTCTTGGTTCCAAACTAGAACCTTCTCTGAACAGTGACATGGTGACCTAATTTAGTGGGCTTGCTTCACTAGTTTTAGTTCACCCATGCTTCTAAATTTAAAGAGATGTTTTCAGACAAGTTGTCACTAGCCCTGAATACACATAGAATTGATCTCAACTTCTGCATCATGATGTCCTCAGTCATGTGTTCTGCAGCCCTATCCTACCTACAACTTATCCACTGGATATGTATATCCTGTTTCAGGAATTGTAACTTTTACCAGTATTCTTTTTGAGCCTAATATAATGTCAATGTCATGTGGTTATCTGAAATTCTGCCTCTGCGCATGGGTTGACTCATGTCCATCTCCACAGGTTTTTCCTTTCCTCATTTGTCCATCTGTCTGCCCATTCATCAACTATACTTGTCTTCCATTAATATGTCAAAGTATAAAAAAAGAGAAGTCCTATATGACAGAGAGAGACATTAGTAAGAGTTTCTGGCTTGACCTAGCCCTGAGATCCAGATAAGCAATCCCCAATAATCACATAAAGTCTTATATTAATGATGTGTTGTTTGGCCGATGGCTCAGACATATTACATGCTAACTCTTATTGTTAAACTAACCCATGATTAGCCAAGTGCCTCAGTACATTTTCTCAGAGCAGCATTTTCTTCTTCTTTCCTGTGTGTCTGCCTAGCATCTCTGCTCTGCTCTTCCTGCTCCCAGAATTTTCTTAGTCTGGTAGCCCCACCTATACCTCCTGTCTGCCTTCTGCCCAATCAGTGTTAAACCAGTAGGAGGGACAAATATTTACAATGTACAAGAGCATAATCCCACTGCAGAGGGACTAAGGGGTTAGCATGAAGAGTGAATTTGCATGAGGCTAATCATACACTCTCTAGATGAAAGGTCAGAAGTGAGCACAGGCCTCCAGTGGATGAGAAACTCACTGAGACATGGATGGGGTCAGGAGAAGGTCCTTGAAAACCATTGCTCAAGATAAGACTTCAAGGACAAATGAGGTATAGTTATGTACTGAAGTAAGTGCAGAATAACTGAAAAATCACACACACACACACACACACACACACACACACACACCACAAAGACTACCCAGAGCCAGGTAAACTATACCTACTGAGTTTGGATAGGCAAAGGGAAAAGACAGCACATGGGTCTGTAAGTTCCCTCTAGACTTTTAGACTTGACATTGAGCATCCTGGGTATAGTGACACAATGTAAAAATGGAAGATCAAGTCTGAATCAATAGACTTTTGCTTGCAGGACAAAAATAAGTTTTCAAATGTAGTTAATAATGGAGATGCCAATATCTGAACACAGCCCTGGTGTCAGAGTATGGGGCTAGAAGCATGTGCATATTGAGAAAAGAGAGAGATCTGCAGAAGCTGGATGCTGCTATGAGATAGAAAATAGAAGTAGCAAGAGACTATCTGAGTTTCTAGCTTGGTCCATGAGATTAACATAATTTATTTTACTAAAATGAGAAAAATGGTGGGAATATGCATGTTGTTTGCACTTTTTGATTATAAGGGCTCTGCTGATCTATAGTTAGAAATATCATATCAACAGGTAACTAAATGTTGAGTCTAGAGGTCAAGAAAAAGAAGCCATCTACCCTGAGATAATCTAAAGTATATAGATGTCAACCCCACAAGCATAGAGATGGCTGATGAAATCATGGACATGAAATGAGATGCTCAACACATATGTAGTAATCATTCCCTAAGTATTGCAAACACATGCTCAACACAGTAATTCCTCATTCTGAATCCAGTAGGGTTATTTTTAGTACATTGAGGCTGAGTCACCTCCTCATTGTTCTTTGTCAGGCAATCTCATATGTAAAGACTAGCAACCTAGCCTGAAATCTGTACTTCTAATCTCTCAAGAAAGCATGAGCATGCTTGCCTTCTGGGGTCTTTTCAACTAATAACTCATGGAGCAAGTGAAGAAATGAATGAGAAAGAAATGAGATCTTTCCCCTGCAAGCCCAGCTCTGGAATATACAAAGTAAAGAACATCAGGAGAGTCTCTGTGACTCAGCCTCTCCTTCAGAATCCCTCATCTTTCAACAGATTTATACTTAAGTACCTCTGCTATGACTAAAACAGTAGGCCATGGCTGATAAAGCCTGACACCTTGCTAGTGGTCAGTAGGCTCTGTTGCCAGATTTCTGTCACTATAATAAATGCCCAAGGCATTTAATATTTATTTATAGAAAGAAAAGATGATTTTAGTTCATGGGTTTGAAGGTTTTAGTCCATGAGGTCTGACTCACAGATAAAGCCCAAGGAGAATCTTGGGTTTAGGAGTCTGAGGTAACAGTCCCAGACATAATCACAAAGGTGAAGTAGGATATGAGTCTGGTCTGTGAGGATGAAGCTCATGGAGTCTCACAGAAGAAAGCTGGCTCTGAGATAAGGACTGAATATCACAGTGGCTTTGCTTTTCTGTGCTTTTGTCTTTATACTCTATAAAGTGGACTTAAATACATCTGTCTTTAAGGGCTAAGGTAAGAACTAGACTGCCCCTATGTCTTTAGCATTAAGCTTGTGTGCAGAGACTGTCTGCTGCTGTTTCTCAGTGGTCAGTAGGAGAAACATTACAGTGCATTGCCTAAGGTTCTTGCCATCCAGAACATTATTCATGGAGAAAGCTGTAGATTAATTTTAAGCCACAGCACAAATGCTGAGTAGCAATAAACATGAGTTGAGGAAATATTTCTGACGACAAGTTTGAAATCAGTTTCAAAAAGCACAATGGCCAGGGCCTAGCAATGGGAAAAAGGCAGATGACATTTTCATTTGGCATGTGCTTTAAATAACCTTAGACTTTCATGTGTGCTTCAAAAATTACTGTTTTGTTTTGGTGCATCAGAAATGTTTGCCTTTACTTGCATAACTTCAGCGTTTGAACTTTGACTAGGGATTTATTAGAATGGTTTACAGGCTGTGATCTAGCTAGTCCAACAGTGGCTGTCTACCAATGGAAAGTCCTGTTATTCAGTGGTTGTTCAGTCTATGAGGTTGGGTGGCTCAGCTGGTCTAAATATGCCAGAATCCTGAAGAAGTTGGCTTTAGTGCCGAGAAGGAATGGTCTTGCCAGGGAGAATGAGAACAAACAGGCCAAGAGGGACAAGCTTCCTTCTTCCATGTCCTTTGTAAAGGCTACCGCCAGAGGGTGTGGCCCAGATTAAAGGTGCATTTTACCACCACAACAGATACGGATTAAAAATGTATTTTTACACCTCAAAAGATCCTGGTCTTCAAACTTCAAATGATTTAACTATGAAATTATCTCTCACAGCATATTCAACTATTTGGATTTTAGTAAATTCCCAAAGTATTCAAGTTGACAACCAAGACTAGTCATTACAAGTAGGAAGGTAATAAAGAAAGGAGAGACACACAAACACAGATGGAGTAAAGCTGGGATCGGTGGGGCTTGCCAACCTCTACCACCACACCCTGGGACCTAAGTGTGTTTATTATGTACAGCACAAGGATGAGGAGGTTTGTGAGTCTTGGTAGGAGGCTTCTGGAGGTGAGCAGTCTTAGGCTGTAAGAATCCACAAGGCAGAAGCTAATGTTGGTGGCCTTTGCATACCTCGTCAATCATAATTCATACACACTCAAACTTAGACTCCATAGGGGAGCTTTGTCACCCTTCTCCAGCCTGGATCTTACAGATAATGGCCATGTCAATTGTCCATGGAAGTCCTCCACATGGCCATGCCCATGTCAAAATACACTTTCACTCAGGACTTTACTCAGACAGGGTTTCCTCCACTCCTCACAGACCAATGTATGTATTTACTATACAAAAAGTCATAACACCTTTGTTTTCCATCTATTTTCATAAGATGATAGGCTTCAGAAGGTACACTGGGGAAATGTTGAAACCAATTTATTCTTAAAGATAATAACTAAAGAACTCTGGTCGTAAATCTTCTCTGTCATGCTTTCCCCCCACATTCTTCCTGGGAACATTTACACAGGTATTTCCATACAGGTAGCAAGAGTGAGAGGCTAATGCCTCTGAAGAGTTTCAGTATTTCCATTAACATCCCTGGGATTTTGAGCCCTCCTCAAGAATTCCTTTGCAATGGGGACCATTTGCTGATGAATAGAGAGTGAATACACTCAAAGTAGATAATTTTCAGCTCTTGAAAAA